>JAOTQY010000048.1:22525229-22538335 GCA_026413445.1 Dolichallabes microphthalmus
ACTCCATGCACACAGAGACGGGAATCGAGCCTGGCCGGGGAATCGAACCCGGACCCTGGAGGTGCAAGGCGACAGTGATAACCACTACACCACCGTGCCGCCCGTGAGCGGGAGATAAATAAGTTAATTAAACATTTAAGCCCTTTTAAATCTTACTCTAAAAATGCTGTGTGAAAGTGAACGATATGCATTCTGGTTTAATTTGTGTTAAACTGAGGCATAAACTTTACTCTGTACAGCTAGACTTAATTTTATTTCAAGAAACGCCCTCAAAACAGGCTATAGAATGGTTCGCTGTAGAATATTTAGTAAATTGAGTCATCTAGCATGACTAACATATACAAATAAAAACACACAGCTGAGGCTTAGGTCTCACCACAGGCTCTGTGTCAGTTCTGAGAATCGAACTCACAACCTTCCAGTCACTAAACCGAACTTTAACCAATAAGCTTCCACTGTCCCATATCTTATCAATCACATCTGCGGTGTAGACGGCTTTTATGACCCTTAAATCGTGGTTCGATCGACCGAAGAGATTTCCGGGAGCTGCTTTTGTTCCATTATTCGTCAACGTCAGACAGATTTACATCACTGATTGCATGAAACAATATTGCTGATTGCAGGTATAGAAATAACTCAGAGTGCATCTTAACCCAGTTCTCCTATTTGCGCTCTGTCATGTCGTTTATTCATGAACGCGCACGGCGGATCCAGGGCTCGCGCTGCTGTCGGTTCATCAAGCCTCGTCTCTCTCAGCTTTATTGCTATTGATGCAGAGATGCTGGTGGAATGGATGAGCTTTCAGTACTAAATGCTGATGTTTCACAGCGCACACATTAATCACATTTACAGTTTAAATAAAAAACAAACCCGCAGATTAGACGAGATGTAGCAACGAAATGGATGTTTTCTCTGAGAAAGGAAAAAAAAAAGATGAAGTGGGAAGAATTTGGTGGAATTTTCCAGCAACTGTGTGGAAAATGTGTAAGGATTAAAACACGTGGGAGTTGATGTTATAGGAAAATAATCAGCAGTGTGGTTACTAGAGACGGGAGAAAAATCGCTTCAGTTATGAATCTCGATTGTTTTGTGCAGCGATTCATGTACCACAATAGAGATAAACCATGTGTCTCCAATAGAGATAAACCAGTTGATCATCCAGTGACCACAATTGACTGGTTTTCAATTTGATTGTCCGTGACCGGTGATCAGTCGATCAGCCTCAGATGTAAACGATTCTGGACCGAGCGCAGAAACGTCCAAGTGGTGCAACAGAAACACATTTTTATGGCATTACATTATCAAAAACCGAACACGTAAAAAAAGCTTCCAGGGCCTCCGAGTGGCGCAGTGGTAAAGTGCTATCATCGCTGGTTCGGTTCCCGGGTGATGCTGTAACCTCTCACAGCCAGAGGTCTAGAGAGAGCTGATTGGCCGAGCTCTCTCAGAGGGGAGGAATGAGAGGTACTTAGTGCTCCGACATTAATCACAGCTCTACAGCCAATCAGGGGTGTCTGTGAGCTCACGAAAGTGGAAGGAGCGGATAGCGCTGTCCTCCGAGTGTGTTACGCCGCCCCCAACTCGTAAGCGAGTAGTTCAGAAAGATGCGGTCGGCTGGTGTCACGTGGTTCAGAGGAAACACATGATAGTCTTTGGCCCTCCCGACTGAATGGTAGTAGTAGTCTTAATGTGGGAGCCACCTAGTGATGGGTAGGAATTGGACACGACTAAATTAGGGAGAAAATCTGGGAAAAAAACTAAAAAAAAAAAAAAAAAAGCTTCCAATCTGCTTTTTTCTCCAAACTCTGTGAGTGAATTAGTCTCAAACCCACTTACACACATTACACATTCTTACACCAGTCTCAAAACACCGCGAGTGCTGGGTTGAAAGAGCCCTGCATGCCTGTTAGAAGCCCTGCATGATGCATTAGAAGCTTCATGCACCCACATTAAGATATAGGAGATATTTAAGGTGATAAACGGGGGTTACGTTCCTAGAGCATTTCAAACTCAGCTTAATACATTACTCTTAAAAAAAAAGAATGTAAAGGTAAACCCGTATACTGTACAGTACTGTACTGCTATGTCTCCCGCAGTGCTTGAATGTAAAATACCGATATTATCCCTACTGTATATGTACTGTACTGTAATTCATGCAAGCGCAGTCATTTTTCTTTGGTATACGTACCTTAGGGTAAATACGATAATAATTCAACATCCCAACGTGTTTTCCTCTACGATTACTTCGTGTTCTCTCTGCAATATTAAAAAACTTATACAGTATTATATTATTTATGTAAATGTAGCTGAAGTTATGTTAATGTTTATTTATGCTATAAAATTAGTTAATTATCACTCACTCACTCACTCATCTTCTATACTGCTTTATTCTGTATTCAGGGTCGCGGGGACCTGGAGCCTATCCCAGGAGGCTTAGGGCACGAGGCGGGATACACCCTGGACAGGGTGCCAATCCATCGCCGTGCACACACACATACACACACTCACACACTCATTCACACACTATGGGCAATTTTGGGACTGTCACTTAGCCTAACCTACATGTCTTTGGACTGTGGGAGGAAATCAGAGTACCTGGAGGAAACCCACCAAGCACGAGGAGAACATGCAAACGGGAATTGAGCCTCAGTTAAACACGAAATAAAAGTTAGTTAATTATATTGTTCTTAATAGTTTAGCATTAAACATATAAAAAATATATATATTTCCACAACACAAGCCATAAAAAAGAGGATATTTGCGATTTCCACTGAAAAAAATCTGTGAACGACTGAGACCGCGAACGTTGAACTTTGCAGAGTCGACTGTATACACATATTCATCCAGTGAAAGTGAATAATCTGCTCAGTTTGTTTAGGAATAATAATTATGGCAGATGATAGAGGTACTACCTGCTGCTCAGCTAAATGTTGAACTCTTGTATTTGAAGTTTGTTTTTATTGTTTAAATGCTGCACTTGGTTTTTAATAGATAAAAATAATATTATAAGGAACAGGCTACATTTAATTAATCATTAAACTTTTTTAAAGGTTTAGAATTGTAACAAAATCTGGGGGAAGATGTAAGATCGACTATAGATATTTATAAAATCGTGACTTATAGAATTGGATATTTTAATAGAATCGGCACTGAGGTATCGTGATATCGTATCGGAAGGTGACTGGTAATTTCCATCCCTAGTGTCATCCTGAAGGTGATTATTTCCCTATAATGTCTCAAAGTGTTTTATTCCCCTTGCACCACAGCAGTTTGCATTTTTTGTACTACCTAGTGAAACATTATGCTTTTTTATTCTCAAGTTACATTTAGCAATCACAGAAGATGCTTACCAAGCCAATAACAGTTTTACTTGTAGCTACCATGATATAATAACTTGTCTTAAATAAAATATATACCAGATATACCAGCCTATGTGTTGGAATGTGATTTGAAATTTCTGTTCTTCTGATATGATAGCAAATATACTGATTAATGTCATGAAATGTCATAACAGCACTGCTGCCTTCGCGGTAATATCTGAGGTTTTTATTGCTATTCGTTGTGGTCAGGACGTGCTGCGGTTCAGAGACTGCTTCAGGCCATGAAGCTCCAACGTGTTCATTTCAGGAGCTGTGAATGATGATGGTGTGTGTGCGCACCATTGCGTGTTATGGCTAGATGAAAGAGAGTGTCTGGTTTACAGCCTGAAAAGATAAATAATTAAGATTTGCTCTGGCTGGGTTTGAGCCTTGGGGGGGTTCATTAAAAGAAATCTTTTCAGCATCATAGTATGTTACTTATACTTCAAGAGAAGTCAGATGTACTTCTGTAATGCCTTTTGTAATTAAGTATGTCTCAAAGCAGCTTCATAAAGAAGTAAAATAGAAAGAGGAGTATGCATAAAACAAGTAGAAACACTATAATGAAGTAACTTGTACTAAAAGCTTTGAAAGCAGATACTTTTAACTGCTTCTTTGCCTTGGAAGAGGAGATTGTATTGTAGAACAACATATCTTTTGCACAAAGGCATCTTCTTATATCCAATAAACAAATAGATCAAATATCAAATAAATCAATATATTTTTCCATATTCATAAAGTACTTTATTTTCTGTTTTGTTCTGTCTGTGGTTTTACCTTTTTCTCTTTTTATTTCTCATGCTTTGGATTTATTCTTTTTTATTCTTTTATCTGTTTTTTTCGTCTTATAGTTCATACACAGTTTTACACTTTGGCCTGACATTCCTTAAATGCTATTCAAACTTGAATGGACTAAAAGTAGTAATATTTCCTCGAACACGTCTCTAAATTGCAAATATTTAGCAGTTCTCCAATGTACCGGGTATAGTATCCTTCAGAACCGTCATAGAACCTTAAAATGGTGCCACCTTTAAATTTAATTTACTTCCACTGCAATAATATAGTGCTGTGCAGTTTTTAAACTGTGCATTTTTCGTAGAGTGAAGAGCAATTGAACAAGGGTTGTTAGATAAATTGAGTGTTCTTTTTATGGCTTTTATTGTTTCCCTATCATATCCATTAAGAGACAATACATCTGGATAGATTACATCTGGATAAGTTTAGCGTAGTTAATAAAACATAATCCTTAATAGTTATTCAGTTTTTGTATTGTAGTATGTTATTCATTCCTAATTAATAATTACCCTGTTTATCTGTTAGCTTTATTCAACAGCTTCACAACTGAATTGAACATGAGTAATTAATTGTAGCCAATTCCTTATAGGATTAGGTTTTTTAAAGAAAAAAACAAGGGCAGGATTTAAACAATACACACTAACTTCAAATACAAACGTTTAAAATACCGCATTGGATGTGAATGAGTGAATAGTTTAAAGTGTACCACCTGTAGGATTATAAATAAACGGTGATGTTTTACCACCTCAAATACCTCAAAAGTCTCAAAACTCAGCTCAAAAATCTCAGACTTCTAATTTGGGCGCACTCGGTTTCTAATGCGTCTCACATAATGAGTGGGTTTTGAGACTAATTCACTGGCTGAGTTGGAAGGGGAAAAGGCTTATCAGGGACTCTTTTAACACATAAAATTTTTGGTAAAGTAACTGCATTAAAATGCATTTCTGTTGCATCTCTGTTATTAAGGTAAAAAAAAAAAGGTTCGACTTCCGAGTCAGCATAGTGATATGTGATTTGATACACAAAAGAAACAGCCGAATAGTTTTTTCCCCCCCATCTTTAGTGTTTACGCAGCAGGTGCATGTGCCAGTTGTAGTTTGTCTTTAGTGGCAGTATATCAGAGAATACAGACAGTCAATGCACTTGTTCTAATATGGTATAACAACTATTACATTTACAGCTTCTTATCTGGAGCGTCTTACATTTTATCTCCATACACATATGAGCAGTTGACATTAAGGGCCGTGCTCAGGGGCCCAGCAGTGACAGCTTGGTAGTGACAGCCTGGGACATATGATTGGTAGCACCTTAACCCCTAAGTCAACCCTGCCCACATACTATACAGTAGGTAGTGCCAGGCACATATAGTAGCTGTATATACTGTAGCTTCCCTAACCTATAGGAAAAAAATAGTATTAATCCTATTAGAATTAATAGTACTATACAGTATGTCTTAGTATTTTCTTAGTATTAGTTAACTTTGTTAGTATTTTATCCTCTGGCCAAGATCTTGTTGATTTTATGAAGCTAGATTAAAAGCATAAACTTTTTAACGTTAGTGTACTTTAGACAAAAATGTCTGGTATGTCCCATTGTTTTGACTAAAAGAAACACTCATACTCCTGTTTCTTTTTCAATTCTATAATGTGACTAAAATTGACCTACGCCCATGGATGAATCAAGCATTCATTTAATGTACAGTACCAGATGAGCTGTTTTACTTCAACTGAATTGTCTGTGGCGTTCTTGATAACAGATGGGATTTAAAACAGAAATGAAGTGTATCATGGTGTGACCATGGAATGCTCAACCTATAATAAAAGCAACAAATTGTGTAGCAATTGTTGGTAATTATTCAAATCTAATCCAAATGTTATTATTATTATTTCCTAGTGTTTTTTTTTTTTTGGAAAATAGAGCATGTTGGAATAAAAGGTTGGGGCAAATTTGAGTAGGGAAACGACTATAGGTTGCACTTCATGCTTGAAGCCATTGACCTGGATTTGGTTCAGTTGTTGAGAGACGAACACAGGAAGATGAACGACCAAAGTGAGCTCTCCTGCTGGGAGCTTCTCTCTCTTTTCCTTCTCTCATCCTGTCTTCTCTCTCTCACTCTCTCGGTGAAGATTTGTTTTTCCATTTCTCTCCTACTCTTTATTTTGATGTCTCATTTCATTCTTTTTCCTTGACTATATTTCAGATTATTATTCTGTGGTTAGAAGCCCTAGTGTGATGATGTGTTTTGTGTTAGAGGTGATGTGATTATGTGACTATCACCACAATTTTACTTAGGGGAAAAAAAAAAGGTGGAATGTATTTGTTTTTGATGTTTGATGCAATAAAAACCAGAAACTCAGAAACTTTCGGACTCCCCCGAATCCCTTCCTTACCTTCTCTTCCGTGTATGTGATTATATTCCCATCTGTTTGTTTGGCCTTCTTTCCCTCCAGAGTCATGTTTCTGAAATGGCTACCAAAAGCATCTGTCTCTGAAGTTTACATTTTTACAGCTTGGCCGGCTGAAACTGAAGATGATTTTTCCAAGAAGTTGCACAGCACAGTGTAAACTGTGGTCAGGAGTCTATAATTTCCATACGAGGTTCTAAACATCATTTGTCTTTCTAGGATTACTCAATATGAAAAGAAACATGCTTGCACTTGAATGGGAGTTTCTCTTTTCTATAAATAGCTTTCTCGGAGAGTGACGAGGTGATCTGTGTATAAAAAAAAACTGCAGTGTGTGACGCACTGTCTTATAAAAAAGTCTCATCCTGAGACTTTCATCTCTTAAGTCTCATCCCTATTTTTAATCACTCATCCCATTTTTCAAGGACAGCTAGACATTTTACCACAGTACTAAAATGGATATACCCTTTACACCTAACCGATCTCACATACAACTGTTAAACATTAACAGTCTCCAACAAACACCAAGACACACCGGAGGTCATGATGAATTGCCAAGATTTTCCAACAAATACTGAGAACATCTATTAAACACAGCAGGTTCCATCAAAACACGGGCTAACCTACTTAATCACACACAAAGCAATGTCCATTTCCAACTGGCAGAAACACCCAAACACTTTATCAACCACCATTATCTTTCTTTAGGCTCCAATTTTCCCAAATCAAACGAACCAAAATCTGCCAATCAACTGGGGCAGGGGTAGATAAGTGGTTAAGGCACCACCAAGTTGCCACTGTTGGGCGCTTGAGGAAGGCCCTTAGCTTTCAATTGCGCAGATGTTAAAAAAATTAATACAATATAAGTTTCTCTGGATACGAATGTCAAATACGCAAATGTATGAGACTAACTTAAACTAGTATTTAGTGATTTTCTTAGTTAATTCAAATTCTTTTTTTTTTTCATTTCAAATGTACTTACAGAGTAAAAGTGGGTATAACTTTTTTTTATTTTTATAAACTGACATAGGAGGTTCAAAATGCTAATATTGTTAGAGTAACTCTTCCTCTATACCAAGGTACATTTACGCCATCATTGAACTCAACTTCTGAATTCTTGTAAAAATCCCCTTAATGGTGTCACGCTGTGCTACAGAATATTTACGGAGATGACACCACTGACGAGAGCGATGTGCACAGATGGATGAACACATTTATAAAAAGCAGAAACCAGCATTGAAGACAAACCACACAGTAGGAGTCCATCAACCCCGACA
The DNA here is from genome assembly GCA_026413445.1 of Dolichallabes microphthalmus. Classification (NCBI taxonomy): domain Eukaryota; kingdom Metazoa; phylum Chordata; class Actinopteri; order Siluriformes; family Clariidae; genus Dolichallabes; species Dolichallabes microphthalmus. Next base: position 22,533,066 of record JAOTQY010000048.1, read on the forward strand.
AGGTTGTTTTTCATGGGCAAAATAAAAAAATAATACTGTAAATACTCTACAGACCATTAAACATCAAAAATCCCCAGCAAAACCCAACAAACAAGAATGCAACCAACGGTTTCTCCTAAACACAACCAATTCCCACTGAACACCACCATGGCATGAAACAGAAGGGTCTTTCTCTTTTGGTTCTCTTTCTCCTTTACTTAATAGACCTAAAATACTATGGCGGTAAATAGACTCTAAATGTTGCAGGGGTTCCCCCCCCCCCCCAAGATTGCAGAAAACCCAAAGGTATTCTGCTGTAACGTTCTTGTCCCGGAGATTTTCTTGCAACTGCAATGATGCGTGAAATCACAGGAGCACAGCAGAGTCTGATGGAGAAAGTGAGGTCGGAACACACAGGAGGAAAACCGAGAATTCCCTTTTGTCATGTTTGCTGTCTGTTGTTCCATATTTAGGAAATGGAAAAAAAAGTAGCACACTCCAAACACAGTGTGTGCTTATTCAGTAATTTATTTTTGTAGGATGTTTACGACTCGCCAGATGTGGGACTTTCGGAAAGCTGCCTTGGAAAGAGTTCCTGTGTGCTGTTATTACATTGGTTGCTTTTATTTCTTTTGCTTTTAAATCAGTGTTAGGGTCACGGGAAAAGTTCAGGTTATCAGGTTCAAGGTTGTGTCCTGTGTCCTTGTTAAACCAACCCAAATGCTATGAATGATTTTGACATTCAGAAGGGACAGAGTGACTTTGTTTCCTGTATATTATATTATAAGCATTGTACAAAAAACTATCTCATATTTCTGAAATATTTCATTAATTATTTGTACACTAATTTACGAAATCTAGCTCACGGCCTAATTATTGCACATTTTTTTTCTATACATTAATTAACTTTAAGCTCAAAGAAACACCCAGAATATACTTAGCCATGTTTTTGTGTCTTCCATTCATATTCAGGTATTCTCTACACCATGGCAGGTAACACTACATACACTCGGGTATGATTTATGCTTGGTTTATGTTTACACATCTCCTGTGATTGGCGGCACACTGCACATGACCTGGCTCTTCCTGCTCGGATTTATGAATAATAGGATTGTTATGAAACTCTGTGGTTGTGGGATAGGAGTGAGGGTGAAGCATTGTTTTATTGTGTGCGTGTGTGTTTAGGGGATTTTAGCATGACTCTGGAATGTGCCATTACCAGAAGGTACAAGACTTTCACTATGAAGAGGGCAGGGTAGTGCCTTTGGGAAGTGATTGTGTGAGTCATGTTTAGCTGTTCTGCTGATCAGGGCCTGGTGTTGTTTCTCACTTTTTCACATTTTGATGCCACTGATGTGTTACAGCATGTGTGTGTGTGTGAAGTTTGAGAAACCTGAAATGTGTTAAACATAAGGAGTAGAAGACATAAAAATATTTCCTTTATAGAATATAAGAATAAAATATACCCTTTAAGAATTATTATTATTTTTTAAAAATAACTGGCACAACCTAATCACCAGCAGATCGTGAGTTTGAATCCCAACAACGACGAGCCATGCTGCCTAGGTGGGAGGGATTATACAGTGAGGGCAACATTAACCAATCAGGGACGTGTATGTTCATGTATGTGGAAGAGGGTTGATAGCACTTTTCATCTAAATGTGTTTAGCAGCATAGCGATGTAGCATAAGCCGCAGTTAAAAAAGCTGACGTTTGGCTTTTTTCAGAGGAAGCACACTTTAGGATTCATGCTCCCTAGTTACTGTAGTTTCATGTAATAGGAGAGCACTGACTCAAACTCCAGGTGTACAGGTTATGCGTTATATTTGCCCAGCTGGACTCAAATGAATGCTGAAAGTGTTAAATCAATCACACTATGATTTTACTGTGCGTAATGGTTTTCGGTATATTAAATATTCCATGTAAATTTAATCTTCTTTATGTGATCTGAGAATAAATGTAATTGTCATACAAAAACCATGATATGATACAAATATCACACGTTATACTATATAATATGATATACTTTTTGTTCTTGGTTTCTGCAAAAAATGAAGAAAAAAAAAAGCCGCAAAGTTTCACTTCCATGTTGCTAAATGTTTTCTAATGGTTCAACTTTGGCATATGAGCACACTGGCATTGTGTGTAGTTTTACCAAATGGTAAACACACACATCAGATGGCCACCAAATGCGGCAACAGCTTAACAGCTTTAAATGTTCAAGTCTGGAAACACTGCAGTGAGAGACTCCATGTGATCCAAAACACTGATATGATTAGTGCAAACGAAGTAAAGTCTTCAAAAAAGAAATTCACCTAAAAGAAGAAAGAACAAATACCAAAAAAAAAAAGATTAGATGCAGTTCCTCACTATGATTAATCATAAAGAAGGTATTAAGCAACTTAGAGGGAAAAAGCACATTAAATACCATACAACCACATTTTTTAGGAAATACCAATTTTTTCCATGAGAGGCCACAAAACGCACCATCAAATACTAAGCTTTGACATCATAGAAGACCAACATTACCATTTAAACATTAAAGATTTTCTAAAACATTAACACACACCATCAAACACCATACATGATCAAATTTCAAAACACACCATCCTTCCACAAGACACCATAAAGCACCACCACACACCATGTCAAACATCATACATCACCAAATACCAATGATACACAAACACCAAGACTTTCCACAAGGCACCAAAAAACACCAAGACGCCAGAGAAAACACCATACATCACCAAATACCAAAACACACAATTAAATACGAAAACACACCTGAAACCAGCATACATCACCAAATACAGTACCATCCATCCATCCATCCACCTAGGAACTTCTGTAGTTCAACCAGAGACCTTGAAGGCCAATGGTGACCATTGAACTTATTTCCATTTTGTACGACCGTGGTAGGACCTCCGGTAAACAATCACACACACATTAACTTACACATTCATACACTATGGGCAATTTAGCAACGGCAATTAGCCTAATCTGCATTTCTTTGGATTGTGGGAGGAAACTGGAGAACCCAGAGGAAACCCACCAAGCACGGGGAGAACATGCAAACTCCATGCACACAGACCCAATGTGGGAATCAAACCCAGGACCTAGAGAGGTGCAAGGTGACACCACTAAGCCACCGTGCTGCCAAATACCAGTACACGCCATAAAATACCAACCAGTAGCGAGCACCATAGATCACCAAATGCCAATGCAATAGACCACAAGACACCATAAAACACCAACACACATCATAGCAAACATCATATATCACCAAATACCAAACGCACCATCAAACATCACGACTTTATATAATACACTATCAGACACCAACACACACCACCAAATACCAGTATACTGTACACCATCAAACGCCAAATCATTCCACACGACAGCCTCACAAAACGGCAAACATCAAGCCTTTTAACAAGACACCATAAATCACATCCTTTAATCCCCAGATGTAATACATCATCAAACACCAATGTTGTGCAAAATACAATCATTAAACACTGTTACATTTCAACTTATTTGAGCGTTCTTGAATTCTTCATTAATCACAGATGTTACACATTCCTTGACATTCTCCTTCAAATACCAACATTCTCAATCACAGACCAATTTTCCTTAACACTCTTCATCAGTCAACTTCACCGTAATGCTGTTTGGTGTTAGAATTGATTGTGTTGTACTTAAGTTGAACTCATAGAACGTCTGTAATATTTCCATAATTAGTAGCTTGCTTGGTTGAAATTTTTTTCCAGCATTTTTTAGTGTTACGGTGATCTCAGCTCCAGGAATCTGTGTCCTCCGGGAATCTGCTTTGAGTTGAGCTGTTGAGGTGAGCAGCTGTTGGCTTATGTTTGAGAAAAGCCTTTGAGGGAGTTGTTCAATTTTTAGAGCATAAAAGAGCTTTAGTCTCCTGCTGCACATTATATGAGTGTTTGTGTGTCTGTGTGTTTTTGTTGTCTATGCTTGAGGCTCTTTTTTTTTTTACGTATAAACTTCTAAGCTGTCCAGCAATGTTTTATTCTTGCTCTCCCACCGTTAGATTTTCCTCCAACCTGCTATTAAGTTTCATCACCAAATGTCTTTCACTCCATTCTGTAAGATTACCATTAATATTCCAGGAGAACTACATTAGAGAAAACCAGCATAGAAAACTCTTACAGCTGCCATGAGTTTATTTGACGTAAGATAACAATCGGTGTGTTTCTTTTCACTATCTCAGGAATATTTTGATATGCTACTGGCTACTGCAGCAGCAGGGTTTGGTCGTTGTCCAGGCACAAAACCTGTCACTGAGAGACGCAATTTGTCCTTGCTTAATAAAAAAAGATAACCCTAAGCAGTATTTTATGCAGTACTGTAGATGTGAAATACTGAAAAATTCCAAATTCTGATGCCTCTTTTGACTTACAAATTCAGTTTTCCACTGTTCACATTTGTCGTACAAGATTGACTTTTATAAATTCATGAGGAAATAAGTATTTTTGAAGGCATTCACTTTTTTTTAAATCCAGTGACTGTACAGTATCTTGCTTCAGATACTTTGGGCACTGAAAGACTGACAAGTAATTATGTACATGTGGGATTGCAGAAAGCCCATCACCAAGATCCTCCAAGTGCCACCTTCAAGATCCTCTATTTTACCACCAAAGATATGTAAAAAAAAAATAAAAATAATGAGACTATGGTATGTTCTTTCATTGCAGCTCTTTTTTTAAACCGTTTGTGAACAAAACAGCAAGCCCTGTTCTACATCTTTTACCTTCAAACCTCATCATTCACAAACTCTCACATTCACCATCAAACACCATCAAACACCACCAAACACCAGCATTTGCAATCGGACAACAATAAACACCAACATTCACAATCACAAACACCAGCATTTGCCATTAAACTTAAGTGAACACCAACATTAACCATCCAACTGCAACATTTAAATACACGACCAAATGCCAAACACCTTCCTGCATCATGAAACATCACCAAACGCCAACCTTCTCCAAAAATACCAAACTTCACTTTCAAAACCACCAAATTTCAACCTTCACCACCAAACACCAACCTGTTCTTTACATTGTAGGACAGTCATTAACACAATAAAAAAACTAACTTTACCATCATACCAACTAGGGCTGCACGATATATCGAAAAAATATCGTTATCGCGATAATGGCATACACGATAACCACATGATAACGTCCCGTGAGTTAACAAATAGCGTATGTGTAGCATATTTATGCCGCAAAACTTTATACTACTAAATAATA
>JAOTQY010000048.1:22712332-22722726 GCA_026413445.1 Dolichallabes microphthalmus
ATTGACATTTGCCATCTCCACATCATTGCATTCAGTTTTTATTCACAATTTGTTTAGTGTCCCAACTTTTTTGGAATTCGGTTTGTATATTGTGTTTATACAGTACATTTTACTGTGTTCATGCAAGATTGGAATATGTTAATATTAAATAAGCAAAAGCAGTTTGTTGGTGTCTGTTGCTGTGCAAAGTTTGATCAAGCCTCCTCTACTTCAACTCTTAAATGTAAAGGTACCATCACAGGAACGTCAAATATTATTTGTACTATGATAATGTGTGTGGCATTGATGTTTGGTAAGTGTATCAGGCACAGAAATTAAATGGCTTATGCATTTCTAATGGGCTACTATATTAGATACTTGTTATTTTCTTGCTACTTGTTTACTTGTATATTTTTAATTCTCTATAATTATGAGAAGCACAGTGATATTTAAATATTCCAAAAACATTGAATATCCTGTATTTTTCATGTAGACCTATTTATTCAAGTCATAGACTATTTAGTTTTCACAGGCTAGTAATACCCACCCTTAAAATGGCACATTATAACGTTATAGTTTTTGTTTACTTCTGTATGTTTTACAATTACAAGCAAACTCTGAAAGCATGACCATTACTGATTCTGTGATTAGTTACCACAATATACTTTCCATGTGTTCATGATTTTATCATAATTTATATTCTGTACTTATGCATGTGTGCAATTGCAGCTCTTTAATAAAAACACACTTTCTAATGGATAGAAATCCTTTATTTATAAAAAAAAAAAAAATCAAAAATGTTTTTAAAAAAAAAAACTTTGCTTTGGCTTCTTGTTGGTTTATCTTTTTTTTTTTTTTTTTTTTACTATTTATGCAAAGGGACAAACTAAATATCTAAAAAGAATTATGCAAACCCTTTTAATCAAGCAGATGAAAGTTTTTCCTAAGGGAAATGTATGGCATAAAAAAGAGAATGATGCAAAGGAGAAGAATAGTAAGATGGATAGAAGCTGTTTTAATGTAATGTGCACTGAAATGTATGGACATGTTAAATATGAATGATTTGAATAAGGGCTTAAATTCCCAAATTTAACTTACATTTTTTAAAAATATCTATTCAGTGGTTTTCAAAACAAGTGAGCGATATGGTACCTCTCAAAAGTCAAATTATTCCAATTCACTTAATTTCACAAGCAGGTTGTGACAACATATGCACAAATGTACATGTGCACACACACACACCACATACTGTATACACTTGCTCTCATTACAGTTATTCTTGTTATTCACTCAGAACTGGTGTAAAAGATTATGTCTGTGCAAAAACATTACACTTAGATAAAAATATAAAGGAAAGGCATTAGTATGAAATGGTAAATTTTAAAAATATGTTCACTATACAGTACATTTCAGTAAATATTTAAATATGTCAGAACAATTAATTTATCATTTTAATCTTTTTTGAAAATACGTTTGTCTTCTTATCTTTGGGCAGCTGCCATTTTGGTCATCCTACATATGGCATATTGTCATAAAATAGGAAATACTCCTATGTGTCCCAAACACTCTAAAGCTCAATAACCAAATACGAATATATTAGCACCACATTAGCATGACTCCTTCTAGAAATCTCCAGTTATAATATCTGAACTGAATGCAATTGGTTGTTTCTAGAGTCTTTGTAAAGGTAGTATAGTGTCTGCATATACACAATACTAGACATGTGCATGATCGTTGTCAAGAATGCACAGGAACAGTGTCATAAGGTCTTTTCCTGTAAATTTGATGTTTAGACCATGTAAATGCTTTTCATTTTATGCCTCTCCTACTTTTCAATTGCATGTATTGTGCTTTTTTCTTCTTTATTGATCTACATGGGGTAGAGTAGGAAACCAGAGAAAGAAGAGTGGACATATTGCCCTGCATAGAGTCCAGATGCCTGGTCAGATGGTAATTGAATGTGAACCGTGTCTCCTGGCTGTAACGGAACTACAGCACTGCCAGATGCCTGGTCCAAGACACCCTTCTTGTACTCGTCGTATGTATACATCACAGGTTCTTCATTTTTGTATAAACTCACCCACACATTGGAACCTTTGCAATGAACATGGTATGAGAAATAGTAGATACCAGGAAGGTCACAGGTGAACAAACCGGTCTGTGGGTTGTAGTTCTGTCGGCCATTATACAGTAACTTGTCAAATACTACTGGTGTACCAACAGGAGGGTAAGGTGTAGTCAGTTGTGCAGTAAATGCAGGCATCTCTAGACCACTGGAGCCCATTAAATCAGCTCCACCTCCATGCTTTCCTTTCATATACCCACTAGTTTTCACTCCATCCAGGGCTGGCCCCATCTCTGGCAGAACACCCATGAGGTCAGGGTTTAAGGCAGGTGGTCCTGGGGGTCCTGGAGGTCCAGGAGGACCTGGTTGGCCTGCCTGGCCTGGTGAACCACTTGGGCCAGGTGCCCCCGGAGGGCCAAGAGGGCCTTTAGCACCAGGGATTCCCTCACCAGGAGGACCAGCCTGACCAGGAGGCCCAGCTTCTCCTTTATGCCCAGGCAGACCAGGTGGCCCAATTGGTCCCCCTGGTCCTACTAACCCTGGAATGCCTTTAGGACCCTGAGGTCCTTCAGGGCCAGATTTACCCCCTTCACCCTTAAGACCAGGCATGCCAGGAGGGCCAGTTGTTCCAGGTAGACCCTTCTCTCCTCCTTCTCCTTTGGGACCAATAGGTCCTGGGGGTCCCCGTGGCCCAGGCTGACCATCCTCACCTTCTTGACCTGGTTGGCCTGCAATTCCTGGTGGTCCTGGCTCTCCTACAGGCCCTGGTTCTCCCTTTGCTCCACCTTCACCTCCCTCTCCTTTAGGTCCTGGTGCACCAATACCGCCTGGCAGACCTACTGGTCCTGGGGGCCCAAGAGGACCACTGGGTCCTGAGGGTCCTATTGCACCTGGTGGACCTCCCAGTCCTTTGTCACCTTTTGGTCCTGGAGTACCAGGGGGGCCTCCCATTCCTTTGTCTCCTTTTGGCCCAGGGAATCCTGGTTTTCCAAATCCAGGTAATCCAGGCTTTCCTGGCAAACCTGGTGGGCCTTGTAGTCCTTTATGCCCTGGGGCACCTGGCTGTCCTGGCAATCCACTGTCACCTGGTTTCCCAATGCCAGGTGGTCCTTGTGATCCTTGTTTACCCTCCAAGCCTGGTGGACCTTTTGGACCAGGTAGTCCAGATGGTCCAGGTTGTCCTTGTTTACCTGGTGGTCCTTGCAAACCAGGTGCTCCAGGCTTGCCCACCCCTGGCAATCCTTTATGCCCAGGAAGTCCTGAGGGCCCAGGTGGGCCTTTTGGACCTTGTGGCCCAGGCAGACCGATTCCTTTATCTCCTTTAGGTCCAGGCAACCCTGGCAGACCAGGTAGACCTTTGTGACCTGGTTCTCCTTTGGGTCCTGGCAGTCCTTGTGGTCCTTGTCCACCTTGCTTTCCAACTCCTGGTGAGCCTGGGGGTCCAGGGGGGCCAGAAGGTCCAGTCATGCCTGGTAGCCCCTCTCCTCCAGTAGGTCCCTGTTCACCTTGTTCTCCTGGTTGCCCCTTTTCACCAGGCTTCCCTGGCATGCCTGGAACACCTGGTTTACCAACTCCAGGCAACCCTGGAGGGCCAGGAGGACCTGGAATTCCTTTATGGCCTGGTATACCATTGCCTGAAGGACCAGGAGGCCCTGGTGGTCCTTGTGGTCCTGGAAGCCCTTGTGGGCCAGTTTCACCTGGAATACCCTGCTCACCTCTAGGGATGGTCTCACCTGTATGCAGGAATACATAACAATAATTGCACATGATGTAGTGATACAAAGAAATATCGTGAATACATAGTGGAAAGGTGGATGATAAAGCGATCACCTTTTTTGTCCTTGCCTTTGTTCATATGCATGGGAAATTGTGGCATTTCTTTCCTGTAATGTGGATACTGCATATGAGGCATCTCTTTTCCTATACCTTTGTGAGGTATATGAGGTACAGGCTGGTGCAATTGATTATGTGGTTTGTGGCCATAATATCCTCCTTCAAGAACAGATGGAAATAATACCAGTTGGGCTAAAATCACCAAGAAAGGAGCCATAGCCATGGCCTGTGGAAATCAATAGGTCAATCAATAAATCAATCAATCAATCCATCGATCAATTGTTTAGCACTTTAGCAATTACTATTAATTGTTATTTGATTAGCTACATAAAACATCACTCACTATCATCACAACAAAGCCACATTAAAACAATATGTAAAGCATTTACTTCCAGAATGTTTATGGTTTGGAGTAATTTATGCATAAACACACACACAAAAGTATTAATGTAATACATTTCATACTGTAAGTATTGTATTTGCCCACCATGCCCAGTCACTAATTCTAATCAAGGTGTTGCCATATTCTTTCCATATTTAAATAATGTATATAATGACCTGAAAAGAGATATACTGTACAAAGTGTGTAAATTCTTTTTATTATAAACAAACCATGATTAAAAATTTTCCATAATTTGCCTAAAACAAACTTGCATAGCTCCTTGCTCTTCATGTTGCAGTTTATTCAGGTATGAATAAGCTATGTTGCCTTCCAGAAACAATGTTCTACCGAGAGCATATACACATTTATTGGTTCTGTAAAGCTGCTTTGCGATAATGAAAATTGTTAAAAGAGCTATATGTATAATATAAATATGTACATATTCACATGTTTAAAAATCCAGTGAAAATCTTTACCAGAAAAATGGGGGCCCAAGTTCCAGAAGCACATGTACGTTTAGACTCAGGCGTTGGTCACCTTTATCTATCTAGTGTATGTAGATCATTGTGGGTAGCACCATATCCTCAACCATCAAACCACTGTCTTCCCTATCAGTCATAAATTAAAGGCGTCTCATATGAAAATTTATTAATTAGTTATCTGGATGCAGTCTAAAGCAAGTGCTCTGGTGACGTAAATGGTTATGATTCTTGGTTAGCATTTCGGAAGGTCTGCACCACTATTAGGAGTCTTGAGCCAGGCCCTTACAGTAAGTCTATCTGTTTATGAATGTATTATGGCCGAGCCCAGCTCCTTAATGGATATATACAGTATAGAACATGAAACAGTGATTGTCTACCTTATATTTTCCCATTAGCTAATTGTTGACCATCATGTGACAACTACTGTACCAACTGGGGAAGGTGAAGGCTAGCAGCACATTCCTCCATGACATATGAAGCTTCGTTTTTAGAAATGCTACTCATGCCAGGTCAAAGGGTAGCTGAACACACTCTGCCAAAAGCACTATCTCCCCTCTTCCACTACACAGTTTAAAGATACACGTGATTGGCTTGTGCTGGGTGGATTTACAGCAAGCATGGCCACTTTTTCTTTTTTGGATTACCAGGACAAATGTTTTGGATCCCACACCAGCTGTTTAATTCAGATACTAAAACCCTAAGTCTGAACAGAAAAATAAACAGACTTATCCTGTATTAACGATATTCAGGACATGAGCTGATGAACATGTGCTGTGTTTCTGTTCGGCCTTCAAGCGTTTTAGCTTTAGATTTGAGATTTTAGGGTATTTGTGTGTAGTGATAAACCCTGTCCCAGTTGTGTGTTATTTCCTTATTTCCTCTCATCCATGCCTCCTCGAGAATTGGAACAAGACTGTGAAATATGCAGCACTCTTTGAGTTGCACTTTAGGTTTTGTGTGTGTGTGTGTGTGTGTGTGTGTGTGTGTGTGTGTGTGCACATATAGGACTGTGTGTTTAAATCGGTTTTACTACGCTGAGGCATTTGACAAATGCTTTACAATGAAAAGTATTCTACAGTCAAATGTCACTGTCACATCCGAAACACCATAAAGGCCAGGTACAACAAGTAGTATGGACTTAACGTATTAAGTATTATGTATTATGAGCGTTGTAAAATAATACAAAGGTTCCAATTTGGGAAAAACTGGGAGCAGATTGTTCATTGTAACTGAATCAGTATGGTAGAAAAGTTTGTGTGTGTGTGTGTGTGTGTGTGTGTGTGTGTGTGTGTGTGTGTGTGCATGCATTTCCTCTTAACTTCTGAGCAGCAGATTTAATTTGTAGTATAATGAACAAGGGCACTAAGAAAATCACTAACAAATGATGTCTGCCATTCCTAAAAAATCTACCAATTACTCCTCTGTCTGTCCAGAATACAACAGCACCTACAGCTCTCTCTTGTTCTCCTCATTATGTTGAAATCTAGTTTTTCTTTATATATTATTTTCAGATCTAGCTCAACCAGTTTCATTTATAATGGTGCAAATGTACATATTTTTGTGCTTGCCTTAACACTAAGTTTTTACTAGGTTCACTTTCATGTAGGTCTGTCAGAGGATGAAAAAAAAACAAACAAAAAAAACATCAATGAATTAGAATTTCGAAGAAACAGCATGGAACTTTGACCTTTCTCGGGCACTTGATGATTTTCACATAGACATGCCATGGGGACTCCCAGTCTTTGGTTCTTTAAGCAGTAATGTGTGTAGTCAAGGTACAGTTCTTGCAATATGTGAACTGATTTATACATATGCATGCTTTTAAGTTTAAAATTATATTCAGGGATGAACTTCAGTGCTTATTTAAAGAATTTATTCCAAGTCTATTCTAAATCCAAATAGATTTGGACAACTTCTGAAGTTTCACCAACTATCCTTGTGTGACACACAAGTTTTGATTTAAGTTCATATTTCTATAACCTATAATCACACTATACTGCAGATGTGTTTCAAGCTATGAGGAGCTTAACGCCTGCAGACCACCAGGGGGCACTGTAAGAATGCAGGGGAATTAAAAAAATATATAATAATAATTATGTATGAATGTATATATGTGTAATATTTTATACTAAGATATTTTGCATTAAGGGACAGTGAGCCTGTGGTTGCTTAGCAACCTGACTGAGGCAGTGAATGTGAGGGCGTGATGCAGGATGTAACTTAGGGCCTCGACAGGTTCAGTAAGAACAGCCCTGGATGAGGGATTAAGTAGGGGGGCGGGGGCGGGGGGCTAAAACAGAGATAGTTTGGGATTAGTCGCTTACAGTGTAGTAATCATGTACCCTTACAATCATATTCACACTGTCTTCTATTTGGTTTGTGTAAATAGAAATTTATGGACAATAGAGTCAGAATAATTGAGTTATAAGATAATATAAAAAAATAGTTCTACATATACGGAGGTTCATTATGGCTATGAGTTAGCATCTCTGCTAGCTTGTTAGTTAGGTCATGGAAATTATAGTCACAGATCAAGTACTATAAATATGTCAATTATGTAGTGTCAAATATGTAATGTCTTTTTATGATTTTTTTATTTTAATTATGTGTGTGTGTGTGTGTGTGTGTGTGTGGACGTGCGTCCCTGGGCAGTGTGAGATCCCTAAATGTTTGCGGAGTTTGAGTGATTTCTTTGAACACTTGATGCCACTATATAATAGAGGGCTTTACCAGACATTTTTGAGGTTTAGAATGAACTAATCAGCAAAAGATGTATTTTACGCGGAGTCTCTCAATCCATAATCAATATTTACTAGGACGATACAAGCATGCTAATAGGAGAACAGCGGACTTTAGGTATTAAATCCATTATTTTTATTTATTTTTTTTTCTATTATAAAATATTAATTAATTAATTACAAAATTGTCATTGTAAAATTGTTTGTTTTCAAAACTATTCTTACGATTACATATATTGTTATGTTAATTAATTAATTAATTAATTAATTAATTAATTAAAAGCTTTCTGCATTTTTTTTTTATTAATGAACAAATGAATGTGTTCATACACATTATACTACATATTGTGTGTAATTATGAAATAAACCTACTATATAGATTACATGTCCAGCAGTCATACTGTGAACAGCACACACTGAAACATTTCAATGACATTCTTGCACACACACAGTGTCATGCCTGACCATTACATGTCTGTGATATAATCTCAGTTATTTCTCCTGGCTGTGCTGTTAATGTATGTGTTATGGGATTAGATTATAATTCTTTGCCCTAAATAAAACATCCACAAACATCATCCTTTTAAAAAAAAATGTTTTTTTTACTTTCTGTGGCCTATTTTCTTTCAGCTCATACATGAGATATTTGCTTCCAGTCTATACACACAGATATAATCAGGTGCCCCACTTTTCTCCGAGCACGTTCCAGTAGGCTGGGCAGTTTTTCAATTTATCTTAGCAATGTCACAGAGTTTGGCGGTGCTGCTGATGGACAATGTCAGGGAAAACGTCACCCTCTCTCTCTCTCTGACTTTAACTCACATGCCAGTCTTAAATACATACCTACTGTACACACTCACTCCAATGACACATCACCAATGCAAATCTGAAAGTGACAGTCAAATCCTCACAATTCTACAGAGAAAGGGTACAAATCGACAAACCCATAATAACATAGCCAAAGCAAATATGTTACTCATAAAATTGGATAATTTGATTACAGTGACAACAATTGGATCAGATATTTTAAGAGAAACCTGGCCAACCCAGTGAGAAACCAAACCTGATGTTTTGTGTTTTTTTTTTTTTTTTTTTTTTTTACAAATGCAAATGAACAATATGTTTAATTAGAGTTGATTTCATATTTGTGCAGTTTTTAGAAAAGCTTAAACTTTTGTTTTTTATATATATAACTTGCGTGGTATTGTGACATTTGTTGAATAATCACTGTGTGGTCACACATGTATTGAAGCTTTCTGCATTTTTGGAAGGAGTCTCCAGTATCAGTGTAATAATGTCCACAGGTAAACCTGGAACTTTAAGTTTCCCATGGTACAGGGCTTTCAGGTTTCATGTGAACAATATGTTTTTTTTTGTTTTTTTTTTTTGTCTTAATATCTTTGAAAAAGAAACAAAATGAACTTAATTCCTGTTTATGGATGATGTAACTAAATGATAACAGTGATAACTTGTTTTACACCATTTTAAACATGATGTAAGTGGACGAAAAAGCAAATGTTCTTCTTTAATTGATACTTAATCATAACCATTGGCCTATTGCTTTGATATAATAGGAATATAGCCTGTTGTCTGATGTGGTGCTAAAAGCACATATCACATATACAGTAATGTGACCCTGGTACTCATGCCAGTTTGTGGTTCCCAGTAAAATATTCTTCCTTCTTAAACATGGCCTCTGCCCCAGAAGAGATGGAGCTCTCATCTAGCCTTTGTTCACCCTCTCTATTGGAATCTGACACAGAACATCAGCTTGTAAAATGAACACCTCATGGCAGGTTAAGAAAAAAACACACATCCACACAATAGGGTCACTAGGGGTACAGCTGGCCCCCTGAATAATAAAAAAAAACCCCAATATTTACAAATCTATCATGTATCATCCCTCTATTCTTCATCTGGTCTTAGACACGCTGTCCATTCCTTTGCATTCCATTTCTACTCTCACACCCTCTTCTTGTCTACACAGATCTGTAGACTAACAAAGAGACGATCTAAATCATCAGTGAAAGGAAAGGCTTGGCATTTTGTGACTACAGGACTCAAGAGAGTGGAGAAGGGGAGGGGGGGGAGAGAAGAATAGAAATAGCTCAAAGATGGACTTAATAAATGCTTGGAAAGAATATTCCGTCTCTGCATTCTTAAAAGTCTGGGATTTATACTATTAACAGATGTGTAAGACTGAAAGTTTGTTTAATTCTGTTTTTGTATTCACTAATAACGCTATGGAACCAGCCATTACACTGGAAAGCTCTGTTTTATTTTCTGCCTACATCAATTCCACTGTTTGATTAGGTCTTATTATGCATCTATGTCCTGGCCAATAAACTAAAGATTCTGTCCAGTGAGCTCAGCACAGTAGGCATAGTGTTCCTAAAAAGCAAGTGGAAACAAAACAGGTAAAGAGCAATTCTCCAGGTTTGAGGAGCGTAATTGTAGGCCTAATTGAACCGGGACCAGCGTCATTACCTGTTGAATCAAGGTTTGATGAATAATGATTTAATAAATAACCACATCAAATTATGCTGATTTAAAAAATAATAATAATTCCTTGATTTTTCTGATGCATGATGGATTTTTAATCCTCGGATTCAGATGTCGATACAGAGTACGATATTTCTGAGTCAGGCCTGTTAAGCGTCCAGTAGCTGCAACAGAGCGCTCATTCTGTCCACTCATCCGCTTACTCAGCTTACAGCAGTTTCACGGCACACTGATTATAAGAGTGAGAATCCCAGAAGGAAGCTCTTAGCCTGTGTTGCCTACTGTAGGGTCTAAAGCAAAACCTTGGAATGTTCAACCTGTATCAATATACTACTGTATATGCATGGGCGTCGCTAGGCCATTTTTAGGGGGGCTTTAGCCCCCCTAACATTTGTACTCAGCCCCCCTAAAAA
>JAOTQY010000048.1:23142467-23153938 GCA_026413445.1 Dolichallabes microphthalmus
GTACCCGGAGGAAACCCACCAAACACGGGGAGAACATGCAAACTCCATGCACACAGAGACGGGAATCGAGGCTGGCCGGGAATCGAACCCGGACCCTGGCGGTGCAAGGCGACAGTGCTAACCACTACACCACCGTGCCGCCCATTTTATCATTAAAATTATAATAATAAAAAATGTATTTACACTGTGATTTATATATTAAAAACAAAGTATATTGCATCTACCATAGTTTAAAATCCCTTCTTTTTTCCTGGAACCTCTTTCTCATGTAGTGGCACTGCTCCTGTTATGGAACCTTCTATTATCCAGATTGTTGGCAACTTTCCTTTCTTCTCTCTCTTTCCAACTGTAATATCTCCCTAAATCCATAATTTATTTTAATCCATGTAAAACAACCTGCCTTTAAGTATTGAAAAAAATCTGGCTGAGCAGTTCTTTCATTCACTGCTTACACAAAAGGATATCAATCACAATGAATACAATGAAAACAAATATAAATATATTAAAATATAGTATGGCAACACCAAGCTCAAATTCACAGCCTTAAAATGGCATACAAATGGTTATCACTGATAACCTGAACATTTCTTTAAAGGAATACAAAATATGCAGAACGACAGTTAATAATGGTTATTGTGTTTTTGCTGGTTACTTTGGTTAAGTGTTGATGCGAGAGTTTTTTTTTTCATTCCCCTACTAGAACACATTGCAGATAAATAAATGGTATCCTCTGTCACTGTGTAGATTATAATGCAAAAAGAAATAAATGCATTAAAGGTGCTTTGTTAGGGTGTCTCTTTAGTCTAGCATCATATGAGAAAATATCACCCTAATAAATGCTTATATTTTTAATTTTCAAAATCTTTTAGGTTGATTTGCTATGAGCAGAGTTATTTCGAGTCATTCTTCTTTGCTTAAATACATCATAATCTATGAAAAAAAAAATATATGATGCTGGACCTAACAGACACCCTGTACCATGCATAGACTATGAATAGTCTATGCATGCTCTGACTTGGGCCACTTGAAAGCAACTATACTGTATACAGCCCTGCCATATGTGTGCAAATAAAAAATATATTAGGCTTGTCTTCCTTTTTGAAATGATCTTTGATCACATCATAGCATTTTCCTGCATGTAACCACATTCCCCAGTTGTGTTTCTTTGTAAGAATATTTTCTGTGATTGTGCGGGTATTTGAGTAAAGGGGAGCTGTTGGTTGTCCATGGTGACAAGCCATCACATATTCAGGAAGATACACTGAATAGGGCCTTTTTAAGTCCATCAATTCTTTGCTTCTGCTTTGCTGCTCCTTTAGCCCACCTCACAATATTTTTAAGGAAGTCAAAGGATATTGTGTGGATGGTCTGCTGGCCTCATCTCATAGAGAGTTATCCACTTCCCTGAGTGACTTACATACTGATATTCTTCATAGCACCTTTTCCTCCTTGAGCTCCTAATTATAACAGGTTGCCTACAATAGACAAAGTTGTCATTAGCATTCCAAACATTCTCTCCTGGAAGACTGTAAAGAACAAAGTGTCTCTTACTGTTTACTTTGTAATTACTCTAAATCTGTTATTTTTTCAGGTTCAGTTTTAAAAGAAGTATTTTAAGATACTCATAAAAACTAACATATGCCCTTACCTTAGAGTGGCGTTTCCCTCTTGTAAAGTGCTGCACTTGTTGGCCCCTCGAACTGCAATTTAATGGCCTGTTTGAGATTAAGCTGAGGGTCGGTGCTAGTTATGAACATAGATTCCTCTAGTAAGGCACCATGTGGAGAGATAGATGAAAGGTCAAAAGTTGGGGAAATTGTTGTTTTTTTAAGTCCATCCCAGCTCTCTTTTTGCACATTGGACTGAAAATTAAGGGGGGTATAGCCTAATCGTGGACTGTCTGTATTTATTGCCTGTCTAATTCCGCCCTCTTGGTTTGGTGTCAACCCTAGAGACATTATTACTGAGTTCCATTTGCAACTTCCAAATTTTAGGGGGCTGTTTTCTAGCTCATTCTCAATTAACTGAGGTGTTTGGGGCTTCAGGATATAGTCAGAAGTTTGTGACAATCCAAGGCATTTAAGAGGAACATGTAAATCCTGTGTTCCAAAGATCGTGCACTGTGCATGGGTAGTATTATCTTTGGAAACAGTTTTTTGCATGTTCCTTGCAGTGGTTCTCTGTAGGCTAGAAGGGTTTGAGACATGCAGAGGCAAGGTAGAGGGCCGACTGCGGCAGCGTGGTAGTGAGTGCTGTTGAATCTGCTGTGTGAAACTTAAGGTGTCTGCAGGCACAGTCTGCACCGTGGCCAGAGAGTGACACGTGGATGAAGATGTCTGAGAACCAGGAACTGAATGGAATCTCTCAGCTGTAGAAGCAGGTGAGCAAGAGGCTGACAAAGAGTTTGATGAGTTGGAGGAAGTGGCTGGGTCACCATTTCTAGACCCCTCCAAAGAGCAGATGGAAACCTGAGTTTTCAGTATGGTGGAACAGGAGGAGCCTGGAGTTTCACAGAGTGAGGGTGGGAATCCAAGAAATGGGTTTGCACCATAACTCTCTAGTAGGCGGACAATGCTAAAATGACCTCTCTTTCCTGCAACTTTTACTGGGCTGCGGCCATAGTGATCCACAAGATCTGGTTTAGCACCATTTTCCAAAAGTATGGCTACAATTTCAGTGTGTCCTTCCTGAGCAGCAATACTGAGTGCTGTGGCACCTTGCTTTTTGCAAGCCAAATCAACATTTATTCCCCTAGCTCTGAGGAGCAATCTGCCAGTATCCTTGTTCCCCCTCCATGCCACAGAGTGTAGTGGTGGTCGACCTTCTGAGTCCAGAGCATTAGGGTCTGCACCATGTCTGAGCAACAGCTCAACCCCATCTAAGTCACCTTGCCAAGCTGCTACATGAAGTGCTGTACGACCCTCTGCATCTCTTGATTCTAGTGGAACACCCCCTTTCTCTATAAGTAAAGTTGCTATATCCAAACAGCCTTCCAGAATTAGCAAGTACAGAAGAGGTCTTCCTTCTGCATCTCGAACATCAGTGTCAGCTCCCCGTCTCAAGAGCAGTTCTACCACCTCCCCATGCCCTTGAAGGGCAGCTGCACTGAGTGCAGAGTGTCCATTATACCCTCGATGATCAATAGGTGATTTACGGTCAAGCAAATGTCTTACTGTACTGCAGTGACCTTCCTGTGCTGCCAGAATGAGTGGGGTTCGACCCTCCACGTCCAGTTCACCAACTCTAGCCATACTACCTTTCTCTGTGAGTACAGTGCAAATACTCTTGTGGCCCTCACAGGCAGCTGTATGCAGTGGTGTCCAGCCTAAATCATCTTTATGATTTTCATCCAGGCCTCGATCCAGCAGGGCTCGCACAACTTCTACACTGCCCTTAGAGGTGGCTAAGGACAGTGCTGTGCGACCCTCCCCGTCAATACCATCTACAGCTGCCCCCCAAAACAGCAAGCGGTTCACTGTGCTTGCATGGCCCATGGTTGCAGCTGCAAGGAGAGGTGTGATGGCTGAGGGGTAGGCTCCAGCACTCTCATCCACATCAGCACCAGCCTCCAGGAGGAGCTCTACCACTTCCTCATGTCCCTCATAGGAGGCAAGGAGTAAAGGTGTCATCCCATCTTTATCCTTATGCTCCGGATTAGCACCCCTTTCCAACAAGAGACTTACAACCTCTCCATGTCCTCTTCCCCCTGTTGCTGATGGCACACACAGCGCAGCCACTGAGAGCGCAGTTCGTCCGTCGCCATCTGCAAAATCCACTTCTGCACCAGCATCCAGCAATATCTCTACTGCCTCCTTATGCCCCATGTAGGCAGCAGCAATGAGTGGTGTACGGCCTTCATGGTCCATGCTATCAACTTTAGCACTATGGCCAAGGAGAGTAAGCAAGATCTCCTCATGACCCCCCCAAGCAGCAGCTCGTAAGGCAGTACGCCCATCTGGATCACAACCGTCTACCTCTGCTCCTGCCTCAAGAAGCATCTTCACTGCTTCCTTATGACCGCCCCATGAGGCTGATCTCAGAGCAGTCCATCCTTCACTGTCTGCATGCTCCAGCAATGTTCGACCGGTATCAGTCTGTTGATCATGAATCCAGTCTAGGATAACCTGAAGTACTCCCACATGGCCCTGCCTGGCTGCAAGTGTTAATGGTGTCTGGCGCTGGTTGTCACTTAGAGCAGGGTCTGCTCCACGACACAGTAGTAGTGCGGTTATATCTATAAGCCCTGAGTGAGCTGCAGTAGAAAGCAGAGTTCGTCCATTTGACGGGTCTGTCCTGTTTATGTTAACCCCACTATCTAAAAGTGCTCGTACAGAGTCCTCTCTTTGCAGCGCTCTTCTCACTATTGCTCTCCCCCTACCCACACAGTGTACACCCACACTTGGACCATTGTCTGGGGAACAGCTGGGGGGGTACACACCACTTTTCATCAAAAGCTGTAAGACGTCCTGTTGAACCAGCACAGGTGTTTTTCCAGAAAGGATATGTTGAGGTACAGGAGCAGAAGAGCCCCTGCCACCACTGCTAAGCATGGGAACTCCAGTCCAAAGCATCCATAGTGCAAGCAGTGCAGGATCACCTGAATGTATTCCACTGCTTAAGAGGTGATGGCCCATTTGGCATATCTCTTCTGTGTTAAGGTTTTTAGATTTCAATGACAGGGCCATGGCAAGTGAAAGGTGTCCATCTTTTATACTGCACAAAAACTTCTGTGTGCAGTACTTCACATCAGTTAGCCACTCTGCAAAGCTACTATGGAACAAGAGCTTACTCCCATTTGGTCCATCAACAATCAGTGCTGTTAAAGCACGCATTTGTGACAGGAAGTCCTGATGTACCAGGCAAGCATCCCTAGTTTGTGCAGCAGTAAAGAGTTCGTGAAGATTTAGAGGTTGTGGGGATGCCAGAATAATGTTGAGCAAGGACCTAACATGGACAAAGAGTCTTCGGGGAAAAAGCCGCTGACAGAGCCACAAATATAGGCCATTTAGTGTACCTGGTATGTCCCGGATTTCTCTGAGCCCTACCAAGCCACTCGCTACACCATCCAGCACTCGCTCAAGGAACAGAAAGCATCCACCACTCTTGATATGCAGCAAGTTAAGCATGTCGGCTGTCTCTGGTGTGAGAAGCCGCCGCAGTGTCCCTTCCTGGTCTAGCCTTCGAAGAATATAATGTTGAACATCTTGCACAGCTGCAGGTTTCCGCAAGTCATCTAGACACAGCTTTCGAAACCCTGCATGACAAAGATGAGATAGATTTAATTTTATGGAAGATTAACAAAGGGGAGATGTGAACAGCAGAATGATGAAAGATTTCCCTGCTGAGTTTTCTTATACAGTAGTTCTTTCTGATCATGAACAGAATTACAGTACTATAAATGTTAAGTCTATGCTCAAATTGCAATAAATCTAAAGCCAAAATACTAAAGCAATGACAGGTTGTAATAACTACATGATTCAGATGTCAGCTGCACTGGGATAAACAAAAAGTAGTGCAGAATTACTGAACATACACTTCAGTGTTTTTTTTAAAACTGCAAAAACACTAATCACACTTTTCCAATAAACAGTGTGGCTTGGCATGACTTGCCAACCAAGACAAGTCCAGGAAATCTTGTATCCTGTCTGAGAGAGTGTCATCACATAAAAATATTCAGGAAAGGAGCTGTCTGATATCAAATAGTGGCCAGTGGCAGACATGTTAAGTAAACTATAAATGACATAGTCATGTTTTTTTTCTCAGTGTAAAATGAGGATACAATGATGAATATACAAAAATTAAGTTATGAATATTATTGTTGATAAATAAACATAAAAAATTCTGAAACATAAAACAGTATACATTTCCAATGCTTCTTTTTAGGTCTGCCAACAACAAAACATTTCATATTAGAATAAAACTTGGGCATAACATTACATGCTACTCGATTGAATCAATTGTGTTCAAGCAATCAATGTTGTGCCCTGTTTATTTAGATCCATCCATAATGTATGTCCAAGTTTATGATATCTGGACAAGATGGGTTACCAAATTGTACTGATTATTACCATGGCATGCTTCACTATCTGAAGTGCTTTGATACTACCAAGTGTGTACAAGTGTGCATACCTGAAAACATCTTGCAGACAGCTTTATTTTGTCTGCGGACAGAACAGACAAGGAGAATCCAGGGTGGGAAGTACTGGTGGTGCCTAAGCAGGAGCTCTGCTATTGATGTACTCTGAGCACCTATAGTCCCTACTGTCAGACCTTCACTAACACCAACAGTCCCACCACAGCCAGAATCCAAAGAATCTACCACTAGGTAAACAGGCTGAGATGGAGAGGGTAAAGAGAGCAAAGTCTCCAAAACTGCCCTGAAAGAAACAAGAGTAAGGGAAGATTATTGAAGTATTAATGCAGCATTTAAACACATAATTTTACAATATTTACATTATTTGTTTGCAATAGCATTTAATAATACCTTTGAATTAACTGTTTCAATATATTTACAGCTACTCCTCACATTTTTGCATTTCTATTACATTCATTCTGAGTCAGAAACCAATCCCTCATATCAGTCTTGAATTGTTTACTGCATCTTTACTAATTGCACATAATACATTTGTTGTTAATGAAAAACATGGATTTTTAAAAATATATATAAATGGGAGAGTAGAGAACAAAGAGTGAGAAGTAATTAAGGGTCCAATGTTGCATTATTTGCAATTTGGAAATTAGAAATATTTGCCACATGCAAGTAAAAGTAAAACTATTAACCCTGGATAAACAATCTTGACTTTAACAATGATTTGACTTCTCATTAGCGCTGTGCCAAGAGCAAACCACATGTCTGTAGATAATTGCAATCTAATAAAAGCCATGTTTGTATGTATTTATTATGCTACAGCATGTACTTGTTAAGGAAATGGTTGAATCACACAGCCTAGCTGCAGAAGAAACACTATCCTCTCATCCTCAGATATTTTAACAGTCCATAAAAATGATTTTTTCAAGATCCAAGCACTGCAACCTTTTGTGATCAGAAGTCAGAAATACCAAATTCCCACATCCAATTATAGAACCTAGCACAAGCGGGGGAAATAACGCAGGGGAGGAAATGGAGGCATCAGGGGAATACAGGAAAGGGGACAAAAACAAAGCGGGTAATGATGCAGGGGGGATGGGATTCAAAGTTTATATTATTCACAGGTTTAGACCCAAAGTGTTTTCAAAGTTTATAGGAAGAGGACAAATATGTACATGCAAATTTATACACACATGCATACACACACATACCACAATACAAGAATGAATCTCAGGGCTGGAACAGGACCACAAGAAACTGTAATGGGAAAACAGCCTTCCTTTTACTTTAACACCATTTCTCAGTGAATATCCGCCTCTTTCTTTCACACTCCCCGCACTTGTCTCATCCTCCTCTTTTCTGGCCTGAGGTGTGGCTCATGTGGCATAGTGAGTCAGTGCTATGGAAGCTCAGAGATTTCCTGTGTCTTCATGCATGCTAGAGGATTGTAAGATGTTGGCACAACACCCTTGAGCATGCTGTAGACAGCTGACACTTTGATCAAAGTTCAATATTTTCATATTTACTGGCCCCATTAATCACACAACTAATTCAGGCATATTTACATTACTGTATTTAATTGAAAGATGTCAGCCTTTAACTTGATTAATTCATGATCTATTAGAAATTATTTGGCAAAATTAACAACTTTGCCTCTGAATCATAATAATTATAATTCAGTGCAATCCTTGCAATCATGTGGGTTCACTCCAGGCAGTCCTTCCTATTCATCTTCACAAGCTGGTGGTGAGGAGCAAGCTAGGCTAGGATGGGTTTGTCTTCGAATAACAATTTATACTGTAGGGAATTGATAGAAAAAAGTAGAAAAGTTATGTGCGGATTTCGGGTGGACGTTATGCACAATATTGCCAAGTTGGGATTTTTAAAACAAATCAAAAAAATGCTCTGATTCACTAGTGGGTGTGGGTTTATTATAAGAGTATACATGGCTCAAGTCACTGGAAAATAGATGACCCTTGACACATGTAAAGATCAGGTATACATTCACACACTTAATAGTCACTCAAATTGGTAATGTCAATAAGCCTACAATGCATGTATTTGGACTGTGATTCCAAGAGGTTCCCCACAAACCTCAAACTTTCCCCCAAAGTTCCCAGAGGACACCCACAAACTACTAAGCCACTACCTAAAGACTGTTTTTAAGTAGGATCCTAAAAATTAAATACACTCTCAAACACACTTTGTCTTGACATCTTGAACTTACAGTATGTAACCTAATTTAGCATCAAGTACAACTACACTCACTGAGCACTTTATTAGAAAAACTGCACTAATCCTTTCAAAACAGTTTCAATTCTTCATGGAATGGATTCTGCAATATTTGGAGAAGATCCCTTTGGGATTCTTGGTTATGTTGATATGATTGCATCACAATTCCTGCAGAAAATTTTCAGATGCACTTTCATGCTGTGAATCTTCTATTCTACCACATCCCCTAGGTGTTACACTGTATGCGATTTAGTTCTGGTGAATGAGAAGGCCACTAAATAACAGTGACCTCATTGTTATGTTCATGTAGTCATTAATTGATGTACATGGTCAATAACATACTCAAACAGGCTGTGGCATTCAAGTGATAATCAACTGGTATTACCAGACTCCCAAACCATTATACCACGTCCACCATCCTGGACTGTTGACACAAGGAAGGTTGAGTCCATGGATTTATGCAGCTGCTGCTAAATTCTGACCCTACCATCTTTGTGCCTTTCTGTCAGCTCCAAACAATCTTGCCATTATCCACTGAACTCTATCAGTGGAACTGCTACAAACTTTATATTTTTTCTTTATTGCACCACTCATACTCGCCATACTCAAACCAAATTGTCTGGTACAACAGTTGTACAATTGTGCCACAGTCAAAATTTACATAATAAAGTTCCTAAAAAAGGGCTCAGTAAGTGTATATGAAATTTTTGTATATGAAATATTTGCCACAATATTGTATTTTAAAGTTATCTTGGCTTCCAAAATATAATTTAGATTAATTTGGCAATGAATTAATTTAACAGCTAATTAAAATGCAGATAAAATAGTTTATACAACAATTAGTCTGATTGGATGAGGCATTCCACGAGTGGTGATAATAGACCATAACATCACTAGGATGTTTCATTACATATATCACTCAGCATCACAGGTGTTCTAATAACCAATAGTTACATTAGCTGTCGGTCGCCAGGTAATGTAATAAAAAAAATTACAAGTTGGTCAGTACCGAGGAGAACAGCTTCCTGCCAAATCCCATATTCAAAACCATCACAGAAGCACTTTCAGCAAGAAAACAGATCTGATGTTACGTTATATGAAAAAAAACAAAACACATTCCTTCAAGTCACTCCAAATTCCCTGTGGATCATCCATGTTTTTTATTCATGGCTACAAAGCTAACAAGAAGGCTAAATCCCAAACAGATCTTGAACCCCAGATCAAGGGCACTACTTGGTGTGTGGGAGGAGGAATTTTACACCCTAGAGAACTAGTTTTCCATTTTATGCTATTTGTGGTTAAACACCAGAAACCAGAAGTCAACTGAACTGAAATTCTAAAATAAAATAAGTCGAAATTGAAAAATAAACTTATTGCATGACTATCCACCACTTACATAGTACTGAACTGATAAGAATTTTAAACTACTTCCACCACTGTTAATTACTCTGTCAGTCACCAGTTCTGCCAGCCATAAATATGTGTTAGTAGAGCAAAGTAACTGGTTAAATAAACGATGAAATCATAATCTGTTGATAATAAATGGTGTTGAATAAATTAACTGTTATATACAAGCAATATCACGCACGAGGTTGTGCTGTTGTGCTGAATATCAGTACTTACTCCTGTGTGAAACCATTTACAGTAATTAGTCCACATTTTATTAAAACATTTTAGCATATGGTTTCTTTAACTGAAATCTAATATCAGGCCTCTGTAGCCAACAGCCAGAAAAGTGAGGCCCTGAAAATAGGTAGGGTTCCCACCCAAAAGTGTCACCAGAGATACTGGGCTCCTTGAAACCCTAATATACAGTACTGGGCCCCCAACCTACAGTACACAAAGCCAACCCCTTTCAATTGTCAGAGCAATTTAAATGGTTCCCTGTCACTCAGGGACCCTTGGAATCACCTGATTACACCACTGCACAAACAGAATAGCCAGTGCAATCAAAGAGCAGTGGGTATCCTTTCATTGACAACAAACTACCAATCGAGAGATCTAACCACCATCCTTCTACAGTGATGGTGACATATCTGATATAGCATGAAGTTGCACACAATATCACATATAACACAATTTTCTTTTTTATCCAATGATTCTAAGGAGTCCACCTCAAATATTAATCACTTTGATTACAGGATGCAGGTCAGAGGACTATGCTAGCTGCATAGGAGAACACAATTACTGTAGCCTTTTTGAACCAAAGGTTTAACAGCTTTCTAGCTGCTTCCTGTATGTAGTCATTTGCAGGAAATCTTGACCCAAAAACGAAAATAAGAGCTCTTTTCTACACTACTGCTAGTCCATCAGTTTAGGTTCAAGGGATTAGTTATCACAGAAGGTAAACAGAAATCACTGGTTCCAAAAAGCTAATTTAGATTTTATCCCAATGTACTGTACACACAAGCAAGGAAACTAATTAAGCTAACTAAGTTAGACTTTTTTTTTTTTTTTTTTTTTTTTAAGTGTGAACATATATTTTTTACCCATTTGTATTCAGTGTTATTAATGGCACACATATTGTTACCCATCATTATTTTAGTGAGGAATAGTAGAACTGAGGGCGGCATGATAGCTAAGTGGTTAGCACTGTTGCCTTGCACCTTTAGGGGCTGGGTTCGATTCCTGCCCCTGGTCTATGTGCATGAAGCTCGCATATTCTACCTGTGCTTGGTGGGTTTCCTCCAGGTACTCCGGTTTCCATACCACAGTCCAAAGATGTAGATTAGGCTAACTGCCATTCTCAAATTGCCCAGATGAGTGAGTGATAGTAGAACTAAATTATATTTCATGAATTCACATGTTTCACAAGAATTTGATGCAATTTATTATTATTATTATTATTATTATTATCATCATTATCTACATGTTAATACTGTGTAAAGATTTACGTTATTGAGAGTTAAGAGTTACGTTACTTGTTTACAATTTAAAACCCTGAAATATGGCACAATTGTGAATCGCATTAAATTACTTGACTGACTAAAGCCTTTATATAGATTTATTTTACTTAAAAAACTTTTGAGTGGGTAGCACATTTAATATTGTATAGTAACTACTGTAATTTCTAGTGATGCTCCGATCGATCGGCCACCGATCATGATCGGCCGATATTGGCTAAATCAGCTTGATCGGCGAACCCCAAAAG
>JAOTQY010000048.1:23179381-23194378 GCA_026413445.1 Dolichallabes microphthalmus
TTTGTTGACACCATGACATTTTGATTCACCATATTTTTCCCTTAAAATTATACATTTTCTCAGTTTAAACTTTTGTTCTGTGATTTATGTTCTATTCTGAATAAAATATTGACCTTTGCCATCTCCACATCATTGCATTCAGTTTTTATTAACAATTTGTTTAGTGTTCCAACTTTATTGGAATCCGGTTTGTATACTGCACACCTAATATTTGGTTAAAAATCCCTTAGCAGTTTCACCTTTTGCATATCTAACCTACTCTCAAGTGCAGAGTGGTATGAACAGCCCAGATCATCACTGGAGGTGAGCTTTCCTCCCTCCCTCCCTCCAAAACAGATGCATGAGGAAAGCACTGAGGATCATACAAGACCCTTACTACCCAAGTCACAGTGTCTTCTCATTACTACTGTACCTTCAGGTAGACGATTCTCCTGCATCAGAACACACACAAATTGACTCAAGAACAGTTTTATCCCAGAAGCAATACTGCTTCTTAACAACAATAAATTATACCAATAAAGACCATTTGCATTGTCACTAAACTTATTACACTGCTACAGGGTGTATCATTTTCAGTACACTATTGCATGCTGCACTTTAATGGGCTGATAAAATAATGTTTACATACTTCCCTGCACAAACATTGTAGATCACAGAACAGTATTTTGCACATACCTTTTTACTACACCTTATAGTACTTCTGTTTACTACAGTATAGTAACAACCTTTTAATTCTTAATAACTACAAGGAGTTTAGTGCATTGTTGGTTTTTCACACAAGAATTGCACTACTTTTATACCTTACTTAGCAATAAAAACTGAATTTGAATCTAGTAGCCATCAACAAGCTTCTAACAGAATTCTGATTGGATATTCAACCACTCTTTTCACCAAAATTGGTATGTGTTAATTTTTTTTTCCTGGCACAGACCTGACTCTTAAGCATGGTCCACAAATTTCTGATAGATCTGAGACTTGAAAAGCTTCTAGTTAGCCTGCATCTATTCCACAATGAGATTTAACCTGTGTTTTAGGGTCATATTCCTGTTTGAACAAGTTTCCATCATCTGATTATTTAAGGTTATGCTGAAGAATCTTGAGGTTCTTCTCCTTCTTAATGATTCTGTCCACTATGTACAATGCATCAGCAATACCAGCAACAAAACAGCCACAAAACATGATGTTATCACCACCATGCATAACAGTTGTTACACACGTGCTCTTGGGGTTGAATGTCGCACATTTAGTCCTCCAAACATACCTCTGGTCAAAAATTTCATCCTGAAGTATTTTTCCATGTGGTCAGCTGCAAACTTTGGTTAGGCTTAAGTGTGTAGATTTTGCAGCAGGGGCTTCTTATTTGTATGTCAGCTATTTAGTTGAATAGTGAATCTCACTTGACTGTAGACAGGTACTCTGATCTTGTGCTCCAAAGCTTTCTTCTCTTAATGATGTCTGCTATACAATTAATTTGCCTTAAAAAAAAAAAAAAAAGCCCAGTTCAGAACAACCACTAAAATCCCAATACTTCCATGACATTCATGTTCATGATGAGTGTGTGTAAACTTCTGTTTGCAACTGTACATGTATAAAAAGTAAAAATACATTAATGTATATAGTTGTAGTAATGTGTGTAACGTATGTCAGCATTGTAAAACATTCTTTATAGTGCGCAGAAGTACTTTTTAATGTATTTATTTATTAATTCATTCATTCATTTATTTCTGTGGACAATGCCTTTTCACGTCACTTCTTTAGACTTCACAAGTTTAGTCTTCACCATTTTAAGACTAAGATAAAGGGTGAATTTTTAAAGTTCAGTGATCTAAAGCCTACTAAATCAAGACTCATTTCCATATGTTTGTCTGGTAATTTATTTGACACATAAAAGCTTTTCAGTGTGCCTACTGGACGTTTGAAGATGTGAAAAGAAAAGCAGTGATGCAAAGTTAAAAAAGGAAAGAAGTAGAGACTGATGTGGGTGGGTTCGAGGTAACAGGATTAGTTCTACAGATCACTACCAGCACCGGTCATCATATGGCATGTTGCAAGAGAAACACACCCCACAGTGATGTGGAGCCCCCCCCCACACACTCTCTCATTTCCTGGTTATTCATCCACATCTTATTAGAGCATTCCTTGTCAGAACACAGTTGCATGCCCTTTAATCCCTGACACACACTTTCACACACACAATATGTTTGACTAAAACAATGGATCAAAACCCTTATAGTAAAATCATTTCTAATACTATAGGCTATAATCATTGTTTACTATTAATACATGTAGCAACAATGCTGTGTAATGCATGAAACTTGTGCAAAAAGAATTTGTGGAGCTCCTGGTTAAGAATGCTGACATTTGGGGTCATTTAACATAAAAGTTGCCGCTCCACCATGGACAAAATCTGGATTAAATATCAATCTCTTCATTCATTTTAGCTGGTTGTTTAAAGATCTTACTTCATCACGGCGCTGTTTTGTTCTTTCTCTCTCCTGCTGTGTGATCTGGTCACACAGAGAGCTGGATGCCTTTCTTTCCGTCACTTGTTCTGCTCAAGGCTCAGGCAGATGCAATCTTCCTGCACGTTACTTCACACTGTGAAGAAGGTCTGTTCCCAGTCTAGGCTATTTATTTCTTCCATTCCTAAGCAAACTGTGTGTTGATGGGATGTCCTCTTTACTGCATCGCTTCATGTGTATATATCCAGTCTCTTCCCACAGTTGTGCAGGGAGACTGAACAAACAAGACCATGGATTTTTCCCAATTTGTTCGGACAAAATGAAGGGATTTAGAGCCTGCTGCCACTCTGGCAGGAACGAGTGCTAAGTGTTTGTGTGCCAAGCTGACACAGCAAACACACACTCACACACCTTAGGGCCCCAAACTACCCCCGCCCCCCTGAAACTCAATTACTGGCTGCTTGCTTTACCAGTGTCACACCACCTGCCCTTTGACAGGCTTTAGCCTGACACCTGCTTTCTTTTTCTCATTCTCTTCTAAACTATGTGGATATGTGGTTTGCATGTCCTCTGGTCAGCAGTGTGTGTTTGGAGCTTTTGCCTGAGAGGAATTGTGTGTCTTGTTGGAGTGAGAGGCTGGATGTACTAGCTGGATGATGAATAGGCTAAGGCCTCATTGCATTAGTGTGAGAGGACCAGTCAATCAGGGGCCAGCCCAGGGCCTCAGACCCCACAAACCTCTTGGCATCCTGATCAGCGGATTAGTCAGCACACTGTTCTGGGTCAAGAGCATGCCAGTCGCACTCTCTCTCTCTCTCTCTCTCTCTCTCTCTCTCTCTCTCTCTCTCTCTCACACACACACACACACACACACACACATATAAAGACAGCACTTCTCAACCTCATACATTTGTGCAGAAGTGGCCTGTGACTTGCCGGTCAGTGGCTTAGGTCCTGTGTGAAAGCTTACACTTCTCATTCTTATTATGATTGGCTTATGCTGTTAAGTGTCTGTCCTGCTACAGTGGGTCCTTGCTACACAGCTTGCAGAGAAAGAGGACTGTTTTTCTCATGACATCATCTGCTTTGCAACCTTATTCCCCTAGTAAAGCATTTTAAGTCAATTTGTATATAAGAATTATTTGGTATTTGTCTATATGTTTGTTTATATGTATGACGGATTTAATGAATGAAAATTGTATTTTTCATTACATTAACACACTATCACAGTTAACAAAGTGTAATGTGCTGCTCGTCCTTATTTTGCATGTACCTCAAAAAACAAACAAAGAAAAACTTTGTTTTATCTGACAGTGTAAGTCAGTTTGGAAAAATAAGTTTTCTGTCCGGTCCTTTGCAGTTGCCAGCTGGTCAGTGGGTTTAGCTGCAACTATCAAACCCTGGAACTGGACGGGTGAGAGGCTGGGAAGGTCGATATGCCCAGGGAAGTGTGTCCTGTCTTCTAGTGTACCCCTGCTCTGACCCCTGACCACCCCTCCCATGTGCCTCAATAGTGGGACGTCGTGTTGCTCTCAGCATGATGTCCCAGCATCCTCTGCATGTGATGGTGGGAGGCGCACAGCGAGGGGCCTTTGGAGTGAAGAAAGCAGGAGAGAGAGAATTAGCAGCTAAAATAGATGCTCCAATCTCCATATGCATGCTGGTGACAAGTGTTATACAGAAAAACCCGGGGCCAATACGTGCACAAGGTGGCCCGATGCAGCACAGCTCTGAGGGGGGTTTGGGCAGCAGGGCCTTTGGGGGAATGGGCGGGAGGTCTACAATATTGTACTAATTCAAGAAAGAGACTCACTATCAAAGAGAAAGACACACGATAATTAGCCAGGGCTGAGAAGGGAAAAAAGGGGTAAAAGAAAGAGGCATGAAGAATAGAATAAAAGAATGAGAGGAACAGACTTGGGTGATTTTGACGTGTAAATGGCGTGTTGATGCGTTGATTAGCATATGGTTGTTTGTGCAGCTTATTCATAGGGCAAGCTGAATGCGTCCACTGTGTGGATGTGACTTTCTCTTCGTCGCTACTTTTTCAATCTCTTGCACCCCCCTCATACTTTTTTATTTCTTTGTGTTGGCCCAGTCACTGTTGCCTTTTTCTTACATGCATTTGAATATTAAAAAGCTGTAAACAGTCTATAACATCAACAAAATAGATTTAATGTTAAATTTCCTGGTTACAGAGAACAGTTTTATGAAGGAAAAAAAAAAGGATTATTCATTTCGCACTATACAGTACAGTGTCACCCAGATGAACATGGGTTCCCTTTTGAGTCTGGTTTGTTTCAAGGTATTTTCCTCATATCGTCTCAATAAGTCGTTCACTGCCTCCACCGCTGTTTCTTGCTACCGCTTAGAGATAAATTCCTACATAAAAATTATAATGATATCTGAAATTTGTCCAGGGTGTACCCTGCCTAGTGCCTGAAGTCTCCTGGGATAGGCTCCAGGCCCCCCGCGACCCTGAACAGGATAAAGCGGTATAGAAAATGAATGAATGAATGAATGAATGCATTTTGTTTAAATTTGTGCTATTCTAGTTACCCAAGATCAGAAACGGAATAAATAAGCAAGTAGTCAATAACAGTAAAGCAATACTAAATATAAGAATTATCATAGTTATCACCTAAAAACATATAAAGGGTTAACATCATATGGGTTAAGCACTTTTGTATAATTGGGCATTTATGTTGTTTGAGAGTCTTTTTATTCTCTAGAAGAGAATTCCAGAGATGAGGAGTAGTGCAGTTAATGGCTCAACTGGTGGTCAAGAGGGCAGGAGGTGTAGAGAGGAGCCTTGATGCGGGAGACTGAAGAGTACAAGAGGAAGTGTGAAAGTTCTGGAACTGTACTTAAGTTCAGAAAGACAGGGTGGAGCAAGATTCTAGAGTGCTTTAATACTGAGGAGGAGAATTTTAAACTCTATATACAATATTTGATAGAGAGCCAATGGAGTTGTTGAAGAGTGGGGGTAATGTGATGTATAATGGGTATTTTGGTTATCATACATGTTGTTATGTTGATGTATTTTGAAAGAGATTACTAATAAAAAGGGTCATGTGGTCAATGATACATCATGGTGACTGACAAGCCAGAAATGGCAGGCTTTATTGAGTAAAATGTATGTTAGATTAAAAAATTAGGACAGAAATTGTCATGTTTTGCACAACATGATGTCAGCATGAATACTCACCAATTTCGGTGCAGTATTAGCATCCTCAACAGCAAGCACTTGAAACTCTGGTCGCTAACATAAAGTGTAAACATAGTTTACACGTTTTTTTTTTTATGTAGTTAGATTTGCCCTCTATTACTGATGAAGCAGCATATTTAAAAGTTTTTATTATTTACCATTAACTCCTGTGACTGTTTCCTTTTTGTGCCCTTGGACTTCGGTTTTGGGACTGGAAATGAGCAGGGCGGCACACCCAGCGTGGTGCCTCTCCTCTTTTGTGTTTGGTTTTCCTCATGCTAGCTTTCTGCTGTCACATTAGTACTTGTCAACCTCAAAGACCCTCCCAGACAAGCTCACGCAATCAGATAGCCTTCTTAGGCTATGTGAATATCTAGTGACATCAAGCACGGCATGCTCATTTGACTTGTTTTACTGTTGTCATAATGAACATTACACCATAAAAAAAGATTGAACTATGCATATATATTACATTATGTTATATGTTATTTCTTTTGTACATGACTCATGGTGTGAGTTTTGACAAAAAAAAATTCTTTTTTTTACAGGTGAAATGTTATGTGTATCTTGGTTACTGAGTTAGCTAGATGATTTTCATGTCCTCAAAAGGAAAGTGTGTGTGTGTGTGTGTGTGTGTGTGTGTGTGTGTGTGTGTGTGTGTGTGTGTGTTTGCCCTCTCAGAGTGATCTGTTTGGCTAGCAGAATGAATGGTCAGGCTGTTTCAGGTCAGAGTTCATAACCATTTTGGCCAGAGAAGGACAGCTCTCCATCTGGCAGGGACTTTGCTTATGAAGGTCAGAGTCAAGGTTCAGGGGGTTGAAATGTGTAATGTAACAGCAGTGGATGGTTTGGATATGCACACAGGTGTGGGTCTGTGTATTAAACAGTGTCTAAAAATACTATTATATATCAGCGATAACAACTATAGGCCAGTGCTTGTATGAGTAAAGAAGAAGTAAAGAAAGAGAGAATTCATCTCTCTTTCACATTTTTTAGCATTACAGTGCAGTATTTGGTTGCAGAACAGTAGTCTTGAACTGAATACCCCAATCACACATAACAATACTTGTCACGCTTTTTGACCATTCACAAAAAAAACCCATTGCATTGAGCTCAACCTTTGTTTATAACCCCCCGCCACCACCACCATTTCTCTCTACCTTATGTTAAATGAGTGATGCATATAATATTTATTGCTAACACTGCTGAAAGAAAACAAAATCCTAAACTACATTTTGGCATTCTTTTTTTTTTTCATTTTTGCCATTAATAAAAACTCTCTCTCTCTCTCTCTCTCTCTCTCTCTCTCCCTCTGCCTGTCATAGCAGCACAATGTCGGTGCATTAGTATGCTAATGAGGCAGAGGGTGACAGGTGGCCCGATAGACAGCTCAATTAAGCTGCTCGTTAAAGGCCAAGCTAACGAAGCAGCCTGCATCGCAAAGCCCCAACAAACAATGTGACTGTACAGGCTATAAATTGGTGGGGAGTGCTAGCGTTTGAGTGGCTGTCCGTGCGCGTGTATGCGTGTGTTTGAGGAATAGAGGTTGAGAGAAACAGTTTCTGTGTGTGTGTGTTGGGAGTGGTAAATGTTAAGAGATTACTGAGACTGCACATGATGGACATGACTAATAATGACTAATAAGGCTGACTGTTGGGAGGAAGTCCAACCACCCCCACCACTGCCGCCGCCACCCTAAAAACTACACCTGACACCTAACTTTAGCTGACATCTCATTTTTTATCTTAATACTGAATTTTGACATCCTAGGTTTCTCTCTTATTTACATAAGTAAAAATTATTGTGTGTAATATGATATTTTGCTTTTATTTTGATCAACCTGAAATTTGCACTTTATTAGTTTGTCATATGCACTTGGTCATACGGAGCATGTAAAATTAACATTTTCTGTAGAGTTTGTCCTGTCTATCAATAAAGCTTCTTTTTTTAAATAATAATATTAACTAATAATGTTTATGTTTATCCCCTACAATTTGTGGCACATTAGTGTCTGGGCTTAATTTAATCTACCCAACTTTAAAAATCTAGTAAAGCCATATGTTAATTTAAACCTGAATATTATGTTTCACTGTAAAATAATGTCATGTAATAATAATAATAATAATAATAATCATAATATAACTTTAATAATAATAGCATATTTTTATTACCAATACAACCCCCAAAGATGAGGATATCTTGTGAAATGCTTTGGGCTTGGGAATCTTTGCTTAGCTGTTTTCCTGTCAGGCCTCATTAGACATTTGCCATGATCCCTCATGCATTGTTCATTGTGTGCAAATAAACTTGTAACACAGGCTCAGCAATCTGTGTATGCGTAATGTAAGGCAGGTAATGTGTGGATGTGCTCAGTGAGGCGTGAAATGGCAGCAGTGTGGTGTACCTCTAACATTGCTCTTCTGTCTGCCTCTCCTGGCGTTGTGGGGATCAGAAGCACTAATGGGGTTGCGAGGGCCCCGACAAATGGGGTTACGTACGGAAGGAGACAAAACGACAAGGGCCAAAACAGAGGCGGACCGTTTGCAGCAAAGCTGGCCGCTTCATGAATATGTTAATCTGCGTTTACCCAAATACGTGCTTGAAGAGGGAGAGGAGGAGGATGACGGCGCTCGTTAATTAATAAAGGACAATGGGGCTTTAATGGCTGCATTGTGACTGTGGGAGATTTCAGGATGAAATCCTGAGAAAGGGGGGTCAGAGATATCAACATCAGGAGGACAGTGATGGGCAAAAAGAGCAAGAGAAGGGTTCTTTACCTTAGATGACAAAAAAGGTGAACCCTATCAGGCTTGCCATGTTGAAATGAATGGAACAGCATTGAGAAGACAGAAATGGCAGCAGTAAGCTAGGCTAACAGACAGGATCGAGGTTAAGGAACTGATCTCTGTCTGGAAGAAGAAATGGGAAGAGACAGGGGCCAGCTAATTAGACCAAGCAACAGCTTCAAGTTTGGTTTAGGAGAGTTACACAAAATAGACACTTAACAAGAGGAAGTTTTTGATCTTCACTGGACTTTGTGACTTTATGGTCACAAATCTGCTGTACTTATGATAGGAAAGGAGAAATAAAAAGCAAGATGGGAGGTTTATAGAAAAACAAGAGCATCATTTTAGGCTCAGTTTATATGTTTCTTTCAAACTATACATGGGCCAGGGGTTGCTCAGTGGTTAAGGCATTGGACTACGGTTCAGAAGATCCCAGGTTCAAACCCCACAACCACCAAGTTGTCACTGTTGGGCCCTTGTGCAAGGCCCTCAACTGATCAGATGTATAATGAGATAAAAATGTAAGTCGCTCTGGATAAGAGCGTCTGCCAAATGCCTAACTGTAAATGTACATCCTGACTTTAATGACGATCATCAACAAAGGTGGAACTTAAAAGCATTTATTCCTGCTGTCATGACCCCCTTCATCGTCGAGTGTAGATATCACGATATAATTATGAATGGGTCAACCACACAAAGACAGCAAAAGAACTTATGGACGAAGATGGCCAAGCAATAAACAAGCGACATTCAGTGAGGAAAGCATTTGCCTTCCATGTGGCTAATTCATCTTTCAGGAAAACAAAGAAAGGTAGAGTGCTAAGCACAACCCAACAGATGTACATGTATGTATGTGCAGCATTTAAGCAACAAGTAATTTTTGATGTAAAGTGTTTCTGTCTATTGTGGTTTCTCTATTATGATAGAAATGGCATTTGTGAATCCGTTAGCATGTTTTGTTTTAAGTTTAATATTTACACCAGTATTTCTCAAACCTACCTTACAGCCCTATCACTAACTTAATAGCTTATAAGGTCAGACTTTACCTTGTTTCTCACTCTCTAAACATCATGATTCATTTTGACAGCTGTTAATGAATTATGATGAAACACTAAGAATTATTATTTAAGGCCTAAAAGATGTTTTATTTTTGTAGAAACCAATACTGTAGCAAACCTGATCATATAACATAATTAATCATATTATGTCCTTAATTAATGAACGTAAATCATTCAGTAAATTTAATAACAAAATACAATGCCTAACATTTGCTAGCTTGTTAGTGAATAATAATCTTTTGCATTATTAGTGTAATACCATATAATTACAGTTTAATAAACCTTTTTTAAATGCTATGCTGTATATAAATTTGAATAAATGTAAGAGTACTATGATGGTTATGTGTACTGTATATGCATTTAAATTTTTAACAGCCAAATCAAATTGAATTTGACCTCTATGTGACAAGCTTAGTGCCTATCTCTTTTGCTCTCTCTCTCTCTCTCTCTCTCTCTCTCACGTCCCCCTCCACTCTCTCCTCCCTCTATGTTATGACATGGTAATCTGTGTCCCCCTTTTGGTGCCTGAATAGACATTTGAATGGCCAAGTTTTCTGCCTACATGAACCTATTGGAGGTGGATCAGCCATATGCCCATAAACATGCACACTCAATGGCAAAGGCAGACACCAACAGGTCCTTTCCGACACAATGAGCTAAATGCACGATGGGTATATATCTTAACCTGACCGCCACACACCCACACATGCAGCATATCCTCACACACTATTTCGCATACCACCCACACAGCATTGGGGTGGTCTTGATTAAAATAAATAATAATTTAATCTCAGGAGGTGGTGCATGTGTCTTCATGTGGGAAATTGATTTCTACATTAAGTGTTATGTCGATAAAACCTTTTTTTCCCCTAAATTTTTTTCTTTTTTTATATATAGAGTTAAACCAAGTATAGTGCACACGTAATGAATGCACAAGAACCACAAAACTCAGGGTGATACAATAGTTACGTTAACTTGATGCTCTTGAATGTTATCAGTTCTGAATTATATACTGAGCTTGAAACAGAGAGAAAGAGAGAGAGAGAGAAGGACTATTGTTTCTGAAGGAGACCAATCTGTTGCAGTGGTGGCTATAGTCTTGTGATGGAGAAAGAGCATGTTAAGTGACATATGTGACACAGAAGAAGAATAGGATTATGTTCCTTTTCTCGTTCTCCCAGTTTTTGGACACTAGGATTATGAAGCCTTGAAGCCAGTATGCCTCCCTGCTGCGGGCCATTCCCTCATGCCTTGCATACAGAGGGAGGGATGGGTTAAGTAGGTCCCCTGGAGAGTGGACCACCATCAGGATTTCCATATTCATCAGAAATCAGAGCTCTTACAACATGCTGGCTATGTTTTTGGTTGTTTCTTAGACTCCAACTATTATTCTTGCATCCTTCTTTTAGTTACCCAGACCCACATCTAAAGTTCTTTTTCACAAACTGTCTTTCATTGTTGCCTTTCTTCTTAAACCTGAGAAAGACACACATTTTACTCACATACAACCAGAGAACAATATGTTTGATTTTAAAATCCCTCTTTTATAGTATAAGATGATATAAAGTCTTAGAATGGCTTTCTGAGCAAATATTATTGCAACTGTTGAAGGATGGAAGTTTTTAAAAAATATGATGAAAATGATTGAAAGTCTATATAGAACATGCATTTTTAATATTAGTACTATTGTTGCCCTCTGCAGGAAAGTGGTATTTATGTCTCTGTGTTTCTGACTGCTCTTGCACTCTTTTACTGATACTATGTGTGTGGGGGGTGGGTATACTTGTATGTGTGCATGTGACAATGAGAGGAAGAAAGAGAAATAAGAAGTGAGGATAGATAATGATGAACTCATAGAGGAAGTGTGAAGAGGGCAAGTGAAGGTTATCAGAGGTGAAGGGGTATAGTAAGTGTCAGGGAGAGTGTGTAGCAAAAAGAGGCACTTGTCTGGCTGAGGCATGTACAAGCAAGCTTGGCAGAGTGAGAAGAAGAGGGACAAAAGATGAAGAGAAAGCGAGAGTGATGGAGGATGCCGGACCTGACTGCTGTGGAGCTCATCAGTGTCCTAATTGATGAGGTCACTTGGAGGGCTTCCCCAAACTCAGGTCATCCCGAAGAGGTCGTAACCGGGTTAGCCCGGGGTCAGAGTGCGCTTGTAAGGGCAGTGCAGTGATGCTGTGACATGTGACCCTCTTCTTTCTTTTCGTCTGTGATGCTGAAATATGATAAAAGTGATCTCTGTTGAGAAAGTGTGCTTAAATCAATGAGTATCAGAGTTACATGCCATTTGGAAGAAGGGATATGTTCTCATGTGGTTGAGGTTGGCACCTTATGGTTACCAGTATCAATACAACCTGTTGCTAACTTTTGTTAAAGAACTTAGGAGCCTTTAATTTTTACAGAGTTGCTATTTTCTCCATATTTCAAACACAGGAGGAAACCGGAGTACCCAGAAGAAACCCACCAAGCATGAGGAAAACATGCAAACTCCATGCACTCTATATTGCACTTTGCATCAGCTTCAAGCAGCACTAGGTAGATTCCAAGCAGCAGGTGCTCAGTCATGTATGCACAACCTGACCCTCAGGTGCATTTCTCATCAGTCTGACGATGTCAGGTTTCTATGGCTGACAGTCGTCAACTGTTTTTACATTTTTGTCCCACAGCTAAATATGAACGCATTCACCACTTTAACATGCTTAATCAACATTACTGGCCAAGGCAAGGCAAAAGTTCTTTAAACTTGAAAAAGAAGTTAGCAAAACAAGCACACGAGAACCTTAAGTCAGCACAAATACATATTATGCAGAATAGTGCTTTATAATATTTTATTTTATCATACCTAATCTGTGCATCAGCTATAGATTTTTTTTTTAGGTGAAATGTCTGGGAAAAGCAAGCAGGCAGCTGACATTTATTTTAAACACAAGTGGTATGAAAATGGTAGTTTGGTTATTTTTTTTAGCTACATCCCAAACTGCAAAATGACACACTGTT
The DNA here is from genome assembly GCA_026413445.1 of Dolichallabes microphthalmus. NCBI lineage: Eukaryota > Metazoa > Chordata > Actinopteri > Siluriformes > Clariidae > Dolichallabes > Dolichallabes microphthalmus. The sequence goes on from JAOTQY010000048.1 coordinate 23,191,893, forward strand.
AACATTTTAAAGAACTACTATACCAGTGAAAGGTTTGGACAGACTCTCTAATTCAATGTTTTTTGTTTTGTAATTTATTTTCTATGTTCTGGAGTAGTTCTTGCAAAACGGTATTGTCATTTACAAAACCCATCAAGCACCATAATGAAACACCTTTTTTTCTCATGAACACCTCCCAGGAAAGTAAGACTAAAATTTACCTCTGCTAGAATATAGAAAATAAATTACTAAACAAAAAACATTGAATTAGAGAGTCTGTTCAAACCTTATTGTTTAACCATTGTTTCACACTGTAGAAATTCAGGAAAATGTGTCAAAACTATTGACCGGTAGTATACTGAATATATCTATAAGATATTGCAATGTTGCTATTATGTGGTCTGGAATTCTAGTGGTTTTCAACATTTTTCATTTTTAGTCTTGTTCAAATCACCCCCCCCCCCCACCAGGCATTTATACAGATGGACAATGCATACATAATTTGATATCAACTGTGCGCTGTTTGTGGTGCACCGAGTCTGACTTCCTATAGGAGACATGAATGTGAGTTGTTCCGTTGGTTTCAGTTGCCTCAACCTGGAGTCTCCTCTGTCCTTTCATCTTAGTTGAGAGGCGGTCAGGTGCGTTCTCTGTATCCCCAGCCATAAGGGGTGTCTAGTGTAAAGTACAAAGTGCAGATGATGAATGTATTTATATGTGGTGCTTATCCTCCGGTAACACACACACACACACACACACATGTGCATGCACAATAAAACTCTGTAATTACTGCCTATAAAGTCTTTAACACTTCTCCCTCACACCTCATTACAGGTCCAAATGCACACACAGTCTCCTCATTATCGACTACTTGCTAAACATTCACACACACAGTGCCACACATACACATTGTGGCACACAGTGTCCTCATTACCACCTGCCAGTTAAACAAGCAAACACTCAACAATGGGTGTTAACTTGCTAAACTGTATGTGTGTGTGTGTGTGTGTGTGTGTGTGTGTGCGAGACTTGCTTGAACATTGTCTGGTAGGATGTTTGCATGTGTATCTGTTTGTATGTGGGTCTATTTTGTTGTTTTTCCTCCCAGCTTTAACACACACACCTCCATGAGAGAAATTCTTTAAATTCATGATGATAAATTAATCTTATATCACCTAGGTAACCCTAGGTGTGTGTGTGTGTGTGTGTGTGTGTGTGTGTGTGTGTGTGTGTGTGTGTGTGTGTGTCAGAGAGTGCATCAGTGGTTAAAGAGCTACTGTGAAACGGTCCTGTTGCTGCATTCTCATCAGGGTTTTCTCGATATGGATTTCAACCAAAGAATAATGTTAACTAATCATTCCTCTCTTTCTCTTTCTCTCTCTCTCTCTCTCTCTCTCTCTCTCTCTCTCTCCACAACAGTTTGCACAGCTGGTCATTGAGCTGTGTATGTCTCTGTTCAGTTTACATCAGATTCTCAAAGCTGTCTGTGTTTAACAGCCTGCCTGATTTTAACTTTGTCTCCCTCTTTCTCTCTCTCTCTCTCTGTCTGGCCATCCCTCGTTCCTCTGCTTGTGTTCTCCTCTACAGTGCTGCAGTGTGCTTCTCTCAGCCACAGGGTCTTTGTTTATCCGATGCTGGCCTAATCCCACTGGAAGCATCTCTCTCTCTCTCTCTCTCTCTCTCTCTCTCTCTCTCTCTAACTCAAGGTGAATGTCAGCTCTACGTGCCAAGGAGAGCAGATGGAGTGCTGAAGAAGAACAGAGTAAAATAAAAATAAATAAACAAGATGCATCAAATAAGACACCTGATGGGAATTCTAACTAACTGCACTCCTGGTTGGATGATGGAATTTATCCACAATACAGTGCAAATTGTTGTATTCTAATCTGGAAAAAAGTCAGTTTCATTCTGGATGCTGTTGACAGCTTGCTGAAACGGTAGAATGTAGAGAAACCAAAACCTGTACTTTCATCCACATTTAATATAGCCATGACCAAAAGTTTTGTCCAAAACAAACATATACTGTAGTGTTAATTGGAATATACCCTACATGTGCAAAAGAGGTGTAACCAATTGCCATTGTCATTATCTGTAGTATCTGTAGTTTTGTGCTTCTTCATTCAGATTTTTTTTTTAAATGAATGCTGCCACAATTCCCTCAAAAACACCATATATATATAAGATAAGATAAGATACACCCTGGAAAGGGTGCCAATCTATCGCAGGGCACACACATACTGTACACACACTCATTCGCACACTATGGGCAATTTGGACACTCCAGTTAGCCTTATATGCATGTCTTTGAACTGTGGGAGAAAACCAGAGTACCTGAAGGAAACCCACAAAGCACGGGGAGAACATACTGCACTGTAAAAAAAAGTCCTAATTTTACGGAAAATAACTTTCAAATTTTATAGTAGTTTTCCTTTTTTTTTTAAACTACATACAACTCTCTGTAAAATTACAGACATTATCTGTAAATTACTAAGTCGACTGTTTTTTTA
>JAOTQY010000048.1:23196901-23215052 GCA_026413445.1 Dolichallabes microphthalmus
TGTGTGTGTGTGTGTGTGTGTGTGTGTGTGTGTGAGAGAGAGAGAGAGAGAGAGAGAGAGAGAGAGAGAGAGAGAGACATCAAATTCAGGCATGCAGCACCAAAGCAGGCAGTAAATTATTGCCTTGTATTGAAAGGACACACTATTTATTTATTTCATTGTCTGAGGGCTAAGGGTGAAAAAAAAGGAAAGAGGAGAGTGTGTGTATGTGTGTGGCATCTTTGGTGGTCAAGATTGCCCCTTTCTCGCCCTAATATCCTGTCCCCCTTCACACTCATCATGTCCATACACACACACACACACACACACACACAAATCTTTAGAATCGAAGCCTCCCCGCTAATTAACAACACCACAGTCCCTCCTTCTCTTGGCTGGCAGTAAATGTTCACACACACACACACACACACACACACACACACACACACACACACACACACACACACACACACACACACACACACACATCTATATCCCAAATATAAGACCTACTTTACACCCCCCCCATTCTTTTCTTTTTCTCTTTTCTGGTTTTATCACCTCCTTACGTTTTGTCTTCAGTGTCGCAGCCATCAATCATCCCATTAACCTATCGTGTTAGGGGAAACACTCGGGAAACACCTCCTCCCCTTCTCTAACCCCAGGCAGCATCGCACACTCTCATCTCTCTCACTCACAACCTCACGCACATACACGTTTTAAGAAGTACAGTGTTGCCTTTTACATGATTTTTCTTCCCAGATCATCTCTCTTTATATCTTTCTCTTTCTCTCTGATGTAGACAGTCAGATTGGCTTCTGGCCTTTGCGGGTCAGAAGGAGTTGGGTGGAGTTTTTGGGAACACTCTGGGTGGTACACTTGCCCCTGTAGCAAACACAATGCCTCCTGTGTCTCCATGCAACTCAGAGCCTTGTTTTACAACAGGGGAGGAGATGGCTTCAATGCCCCAATGATGTGAACCACCCTGAGCCTATTCACTGTGACAAACGGGCTCCGCCGCTCCTAACACACACAGACAGACAACAGCATATCCTGGATGCATGCATACCTCTGCATCTGTGCACAGTGACCACATGCTACCAACACATGTTGATACAACTAGTAGTGCACACTATCCGTTTTCTTGCAACATTCTCATTTTGCACTTTTTATTTCTCTCTCTCTCTCTCTCTCTCTCTCTCTCTCTCTCTCTCTCTCTCTTTCTTCTTCCGTTTCTTTAAAGCCCCCTTTTTGGCTGGCTCTCAGCAGGGCTGAATTGGTGTTGCTTTAATTCAATCAGCAAGCTCTTTTCTTGTACCGCTCTTTGGAGGCCGCAGCAGCCAAATGGCTTGATGACAACGTAATTGCAAAAGAATTGAATGAGGGCTGCCGCCAAAGAAGAGAAAAAGCCCACCGGCATTCTCCTGCAGTGATACGCATGGTGACACACACACTCCAGACTCCTTTTATCTTACCTCTTTGACAAGATTTTCAATGTCCCTTGTTGAACAGTGTGTAAGTTTAAGATGCTTGCATTAAAAGAATCTGTAAAGAGAAAGCATCACCAACCCTGTGAGATACTTTAGTTTCACTGGATTTTGTAAAGCACAGCGGAAACTGTTACTAAGCAAGGTTCTAAAATCCCTAATGAGCAAGCCGTGTGGAAAGGTACAATTGTTCTGAAACTGTTTGAGAGCGATGTTTCAACCTTTTGAGGTACAACACTTCAGGAACTATCCTGAATGAGAACTGCAAAGTTCCTGAATTAGATCTTGATATACATCCAGGTATTTTTTCCCTTCTTTTGTTTTTTTTGTTGAAAATTCAGTACACATCACATTTCAACAGTTCTACAGTTCTGTTGTCTGTGTCTAGACAAATACTCAGACCCCTCCATGGCAGTGAGATTTTGGCCCCAAACTTCACAGTTGCCACCTGGCTAAACAAAACTCTTCAGGACAAAATGCAGCAGGATTTGAATCAGAGGGAATAAATGCCACGTTTGTGAACCCAACCTTGGAAGCAACTTGTCAATGCTGCACTGCTGCTGTCACTTTTTTATTCTGCCAGGTAGCACATCACACGTTGCAGTACTCAATTTTATTCATACCTTTCTCAATTCTCCTCAAACATACTTTTCACCTTGATTTATTCTGTTAAACATTCCTTGTTTAATATTGTTATCATGGTCATATGTTGTGTATCTTATGTCTGTTTGCACTACATGGTTGCAACTGTCATTTACAAGCTAATAGATGTTTTAGTGAAAGGACACTTTCACTAATTGATCCTTTGGGATCTATAAGCTATAAGATACCTACCTACCTACCTACCTACCTACCTACCTACCTACCTACCTATCTATCTATCTATCTATCTATCTATCTATCTATCTATCTATCTATCCATCCATCCATCCATCCATCCATCCATCAAATGAAAATTCATCTATTTTGTCCTGGCTCTTTGAAAAAGTTCCTGAGAAACATTAGAAACGTTCCTAAAGAATTAACCCATCTTTTCTTTAGAAAAATGGATAGCGAACATTCGATTTATTAGAATATACATTCCCTAGCTAATAAATAAATAAATCCCTCCTGAGACTTGTGCAGTTCTCACTATGCATAATGGGAATAGGAATATTCCAATCTGGAATAGGGTCAGTCTGGACTCAGAAGACCACATGACCTTTTTCCATTGCTACAAAGTCCAATCTTTATACTCCCTAGCAAATTGAACCTTTTTTTCTGAGTAGTCTCACTAACTAACACTCCTATGGCCACACAATTGGTTAGTTTCAATCCTGTTGACTTTTTTTAACATTCATCTTTTTACCTTTTTTTTTTCCGACCACATGGTCTTTTACCATTCACCTAGTGTTTAAGTGACCTTCATTCATTTTTTTTCTTTTCAACAACATTTGTCCTACAAAGTTAATGGTTCAGCATTATCGTTCCAGGTTTTGATAACTTGTTAAGGGGATGTTAACCCAGTTCCAGCTATTTCAAATCTCCTTAGTTTAAATCTCTTCTTTGCTTCATGCAGCCCACTAATTTGATCCTTCTGAAATGGTGACTTCTGAAATGGACAGGCAGTGCAACAGTGCTGGTAGAAAGGCTAATGATATTATATGATTCAAGTATAATCACAGCAATAATAATTTACTGCAAGGGTGGAAAATGTTCATCTAACTTGCTTCTGCAAGAAATTACTTCACATGTATCAGTAGCCATTTTCAATATCATCTAGATTCGTGAGAATCCTCAGGAGTTTCTATCCAAGCCTTCAAAATCGAAACATCTGTGCAGATGGGTGACTGTGGAATAATACCGTTTACCAGTGTCTCCTTAGACATGTAAACCCAGAGAAATGGGATGAGAACAAAGAACTAATAGCCACTTGGACTGGACATAGCATACACACGCCTTCCCATTCACCTCTTCCTTTTGTCTGAGCCCCAATATTGCTCGATCTCTTGACTGCTGGACGAAACATTGGATGGGGCTTCAGCCCATCTGTCTGGTTAAAGGAGTGTGTGTGTGTGTGTGTGTGTGTGTGTGTGTGTGTGTGTGTGTGTGTGTGTGTGTGTGTGTGTGTGTGTGTGTGAGTGAGAGAGAACAAGAAGCTGGAAGAGAGCGGGAATGTAACAGGTGGAAGAGGGGCCATAACAGTGGGGGATTATGATTCATATTCACATTAGCAAATCGGCATGAAGAAGAATCACTAACATCTTACTATATTTTCTATTTCTTCTGGTTTTGCTAAGTGAGTAAAAAATTATTCAATGATTACTATAAAATAAGCATAACTTAAAATAATACATAAGAAGTTCATAAATCATAGTTAATGACTAAAAAGGACTTGGTTTAAATGCATGACACCATATAACATATTGATGGCATCAAAAACATTTGACTTATAGTGACTATAGCTTACACAAGTAGAGATTACAGCAGGTAATTGATGACCTGTGTCCGATGGATATATAGAGGTAAAGATGCGCTGTTCCTTTAGAATACTAGAGGACACAAGTGTGTTGTGGCAAACCAGGCAGATTACAGAGGGTGACACAGAGGGCAGCTCTCACCACAATCACCAACCTGCTCCAAAAATAAAAACACAACCTGTTACTTCTCTTCTGTTTGGGTTTGTGAGTGGGTGCGTGTGTGTGTATGTTTTAAGAGGAAAGCATAAAACTGCCAGCCCCCTCGTTAGACATAATGTGTGTGTATAGGGAGGAGGGGCAGTGGTGGAATTTTCTCTTTTCTTGTATGCTAATAGCTAGAGGACAGTATAGATTTTAAGAGAATGTGCCTATCCTTCTAACACTTCTCCTTTTCTCTGTGTTTGTAAGGGAAGCTGTAAAATTATATTTTTTACCTGCACTACAACATTTCGTTCACATGTTAATGTGAAAGGCAAATTATAAGTTGCCCTGTTATAGAAATAAAATGTAAAATGTTTTTTTGCTAATAAAAGGTTACAAAAAAAGCCAAACACTTTCAAATTTCAGAATGTCCATGATTTATGCTTACCTGATCAATACGCCCGCTCTTAATGTTTCTTGCATCCCATGGTAAAGCCAAGTAAGGCAATTTATTCACACAGCAATTTTGCCATGAGACATTCACAACCCCAACACACACACACACACACACACACACACACACACACACACACACACACACACATGCTCCTCCCATTGGGATCAGGGGAGCAGGTTGTGGAAACATTTGTAACATTTGGAGAGAGCAAATCCTACAGCTTTCTCTTGAAAATAAGTAGCCACCTTCCTTCTAAAAGGAGTTCTCGTTCAGTGGACCCTCTCTCTCCCACACAAGCCTGGAACTCATGCGCCCTTCACACCCCTTGCCACAGCCTGCAAATCCCCCCTTTATCCGCTGGCAGCCAGATGGGGTAGCAGGAATAATAGGCAGAGCCCAATGAGCCCCATTCAATTTGTTCGGGCATGTAAAGGACCTTGTAAGCCGCTCCATTTGAGCAGGGTGTAATAGTAGCCAGGGGAGCGGAGGCTACGTTAGGACTTAATTACCTACTAATGGTTGTTGTAGGGACAAAATCCCCACAACTCACACTTCCATCAAATGAGGGGAGGGGGGGGGGCTGTTAGAGAGAGAGAGAGAGAGAGAGAGAGAGAGAGAGAGAGCAGTTATTTTCTGTAACTGGAGAGAGAAAGTTTACTCATTTTCCTCCCCCTTTTCTCCATTTCTTTCTTTTTACTTTGGATGAAGATTAGCAGGATTAAGAATGACTCACATATGCTCCTTCTCACCATTGGTATTCACCACAACACAGGGCCAACTGCCACCCAGACACGAGAATAACAGAGAGCCGACTTTGTGCAGGACATCACTAGACATGTAGACACTGAACAAGCAGGAGATGAGCAGCTGGAAGGTGCGTTAAGGAATGTTCAACTATAAAAAAAGATGGGGATTTGGTTTTTTGCTGATGGACTTTATACAAATATTTTACACACACACACACACATCAAAGAGAGAGAAATTTCAACCTCATATATAGGGTCAAAATGGTTTTGCGTTAAATTTTTTTAGCTTTTTCAGTTTTTAAAATCTCTCTCTCTCCCGCACACACGTGCCATTATCTCATAAATGTAATTTGAACAACAGAGGGCCTGACTGAGCCAACATTCAGAATTAACACTCATTTCTAGCACCAACTCAACACCCCACACTCATCCACAGGTGACAAAAGCTCTATGTGTTTCTCACTTTCCTGTATCTCTCTGTTTCTGTTTTTCTCCTAATGGAAGAACTCAAACTCTACAAATAGCTTGATTAGCTTTGCCATGCATGTGCTAATGTCTTCTGACTTTAACTCTTCCATTTTCTGCACCTGAACTGTGAAGTTCAGATTTAACATGCTGGCTTGGTGCCACTCTTCTGTTACTGTGGAGTTGTTCGTTTCTATACAGTTTATTGCAAAATTTTAATCCTAATTTAACAATAATAAGTTTTAAAAATCAAAACAACTGGAACTCCTGCATGCTTAATGTTTTCAGTGAGACTGCACTGTACCTGTATATTTTCAGTGAAAGAGAAAAAAATGTGCATTTGAGCCCTAGAACAGGATGCATACATTCTTAGAAAGCAATGTACCAAACTGTTGTCTCTGCGGTCTGGGGGACATTTTTTGTATCATTGGTATCTTTTACATAGAAAAGTGCATGTAGTGTACTTTTAATTTTACTGTAGTAGTGCTGAGGTTTAAAATATGTACCTAAATTTGTTATTACAGTAAAATAAAACCATCCCAGATAAAAAAAACATCCCAGATAAAAAAAAAGTTTGAAACATGTAACAGACCCTAACTGACCACCAAGTGTGACCGCTTATAACGGAATCACAAATATCAGTAAAGTGTAGCCAACACTGAGTTTCATACAAGATGCATGTAGAAATCCAGTTTTCCAAGGTGAAAATGTTGTAGTCCTTAATTAGACAGAAACAGTGTCCTCATGCAGCCTGAGTTAGTGGACTTCCAGTGTGTAATTGCTCCCAGGGCAGTTGCTTCCTCTGATGTAGCAAATCTTCTCCCCGGCTGACATTTTCCCATAATCATAAGTGCTACAGGCTGACAAACAGCCTGTTTTTTTTTAGTTGTTCGAACTCATTGTTACTCTGATCCAGACAGCCGTGGCCTATATTATAATTCGGCCTCATTTAACAAAGTAAGATTACTGGAATTCATAATGAACGGAACTGTGATTAGACAACGACTCCTCTTGGTTTAACCATCTCATTAACATAAGCTTATTGATGGACCAACATGCAAACAGACAGGCGCTGCAGTGGTAAAACAGCCATAATACTGACCTCATGTAATGAATAGCGAGGACCTGTGGAGTGCATGTGTGTGAGAGGAGCACCTGACTCCCCAACTCAGTGGAACTTTTTTAACATGGAGTTCATGACTTCTCTTTCTATCTTGCTTGCTTCCTTCTAAATCTCCCTGGATAATGCCAAATATTTCAGTTCAAAACAAGTTTTTGTATGTTTTTCAAAGATAATTGTAAATTTGTATATTTAAATCAGAAGTGATAGAAGTACAAGACATAAAAATAAAAAGGCTGGATAAAGCAACATTAATTGCAATAGGAATATAATAGAATGGTAGTCTTGACCAGTAATGATAAAATGCTGAAATAAATAATTGCTGTTTATTGTAATTTTCTGGAATGAGACTTATCATTTAGACCATCTAACACCAATAACTGTATTAAAACAAACAAACAAAGAATGACGTATTTTTGTGAAATATATACATAATTATTGGGTTTATTATTATTATTATTATTGCAGTTGTAGTACTGGTGGTTTGAAAGGTTATTATTTTGGAACACTGGGAGCAATTTACCACTCTCTGTCAGTCTGTAAGCCACATGTCCATATTGTCCATACTGTGTTAATTGAAATATAACGGATTGTAACCGTTAACACTGTTTTGCACGCTTCTGTTATTAAAGTCCTAAATGCGTTTTAACGGCTGAAATGAGGCGCGCGCGCCAGTCTGTGCCTGGGCAGTAACGGGGGGTCGCGGGGTTAAACCAAGAAGTAGCTCATACGTTGCAGGTGTGTGTAGCCTACTGTTTATTTGTTCGGTTTTTATTTTTATTTATTTTTGCGCAAGCCTTAACAGGCACTTGAAACATTCTAAACCTTATCAGATTATCTGTAATATTTATGCGCTGTCTTTGTACAGTTCGGGAGTTTATGCTCACTGCCCAAGCGCCTCTTAATCACTGACTCCACAGTCTGTCGCTCTGATGGTTCGTAATCTAAACCTAGCCTCGTGCTCCCTGGATGCCATATGCGAAGTGTGTCTAATTTAGTTAATGAAGCCTCGTTTCTTTGTAATGACATCAGACTTGAAGACCCCCGCCCCGTGCGAGCCTCCTCCCCTTCCCGCGCTCCGCGGAGACCCTATTGGTTGTGCAAGGGCCGTCGGTAAGGAGCTGACACACCGTCCCCGCTGCCTTCTCTCAGGTCCGCTATATAATGCACGCGTCACTCTCCTCACAGGCCAAACACGCCGTCACCACTGATCCGGAGTAAGAAAGTCAATACCGCAAGTTGCACTTGCACGCGCTGCCCCCGCTTTCGGTAAGTTCTTATTTTGTGACACTTCTGAAAGTTTTACTAAACTTGTACACTCCATAGTTTTACATTTAATTTTGCACTGGGGTTTTTAGATCAAATCTGTAGATAGCCTAAGAAATATTTTGGCCGTTTAACCTTACGAAAAACTTCAGACTTATGTTCATGAACGTCTCCGTTAGTTTTCCACTACTTAATTAGATGATTTTTTATTATTTATTATTTAAAATAATTTAATGTTCATTTTGCTTTTATACAAAAAAAAAATTTATGGTGCAGCTTTAATGCAGTAAAATTACATAAACACTGCAACAAATTAACTGATAGTCATGCAGTATCGTTTGTGTTTTATTTTAATTCTCAATTTCCACTTCCAGGCTCTGGGCTACGAAGATCAAGTTACAATAACTAGAGTTGACCTATGAGAAATGGACTCCGACACAAGCAGAGTGTCCAGCCGGCCCTCCTCTCCAGAAGGAGATGATCTTTTCATCTCTGCGGTGAAGAAATCGACGGGTTTCTCGGGCGCAGTTTCTTCTACGCAGAGCGACTCGCCCCCAGAGATGAGCGCGGGCATGCGCGGCCTTTCAAGCGGCGACGAGAGCGCGCTCGCCCTAAAGATGTTCTCTAAGAAAGACCGCAAGTTGCTGTCCGAGAATGAGCTACAAAGCATCCGCCTAAAAATCAACAGCCGCGAGCGCAAACGCATGCACGACTTAAACATCGCCATGGACGGCCTGCGCGAGGTCATGCCTTATGCGCATGGACCCTCAGTGCGCAAGCTCTCCAAGATCGCCACGCTGCTGCTTGCGCGCAACTATATCCTCATGCTTAGTAACTCGCTCGAAGAGATGAAGCGACTGGTAAGCGAGATTTATGGGGGCGGAGGTGGAGGCGGCAGCGGCGCGCACCACGCGACCTTCCACCCGTCTGCCTGCGGCACTCTGGCGCACGCCACAGCTCCACTAGCCAGCCATGCCGCCGCTGCTGCTGCTGCCGCCGGAACTCATCCGGTTCACCACGCGCTGCTCCCGCCAACCGTATCCAGCGCGGGTTCTCTATCAGCGCCAGGCCTTTCGGCCGTGGCCTCAGTCAGACCGCACCACGGACTCCTAAAGGCGCCGTCGGCCGGTGCAAGCCCTCTCACCTCGGGCTTCCAGCACTGGGGCGCGAGTATGCCATGCCCGTGTAGCATGTGCCAGGTCCCCGCGCCTCACGTGCCCACGATGAGTTCGGTCAGCATGGCACGCCTGGCCAATGACACTAAATGACTCAAGAACTTTTTTGGACATTCGGATAAATATTAAGACTTTATATTAAAAGACATTTGAAGGCAGTTTCTGGTTTGATACCGCCTCATACACTTATTCGTACCATAATCGTCTTTGTCGCCACAAATAAGTTGAGGGTGTATTGAAGCATTTAGAAAACAAACTCAGTGAAACTAACATAGATCTTTGCTAACCCATTAGCTGAAGTAGGTTTTACAGCAGGGTACATTTATTTCTAAGTCCCTTGTTTCTCTTTCAAGAAACAAACTTAGGAAGTAGGCTATAACCCAAACATCGGTGATGTGTGTAAATAAATATGTACATATGTAGTGTTTGTACAGTATGAGAGCTTTTATATAACGTATTGAGTGAAATCGTTTACCTGGGACTGAAGTCGTATTGCACCTGCTCATCTCTCTTTATTTCCCTCTTTCTCCCTTCCTTCTTTTGTTTCATTTTTCTTATTTTGCTCCTGTTTTACTGTTGTCACTGTTCCGACACAAAGAATGATAGTTTTTATTTTTTTATAAAAGTGTGAACCATATTTATTTACTTATTTTCGATTGTACTTTAAATGATTCAATAATTTGCTGTAAATGAACTGTAAATGTAGTTAAATAAAATAATTAATAATGCTTTCACTTTTTTTCTTTCACTCAACTAAGCAACTGATACTTTTGTACAGAAACACAAATTTGCCCTTTGACTCTTCACTCAAAACACATTAACTCCATGCAGTTTTTTTTAATGAAGGCTACATATGAATATGTACAGTACGCAAAACTAAAAAGGACAAATTAAAATAATTACTTGTGGTGATCCTAATTACAGTAATGTGCAAACTTAACTGTGGAATTTAAGACTTAAGTATTAACACAACTGAGCACATTTAAATCATCAAATAAAATCAAGACTGACCCATCACAAATGAAATTAAATACAGATTAAATTACACTAATTGCAATAATCCCATCATCATCATCATCATGATTACATTTAATTTGCGTATTTAGATAAACAAGTCGCATCCAAACGCATATATTAATAACACATATGTGTAGTGTACAGTAATACTACAATGTCATATAAAATAAAATAATTAGTTTATATATGGAATATTCACTGCCGAATATTACCTTAAGTTAATATTAAATAAACTCACATCGCCGCCCCAATAAGCCAAGGCAAGCTCATCTCGTTATTTAAAGAAAATCAATCAATCAATCAAACAAACAAACAAATAAACAAACAAAAAAATTATTCGGTACTATTATCAGACTAAACAAAGCTACTAGTACTACTACTACTAATAATAATAACAATAACAATAACAATAGTAATAGTAATAGTAATAATAATAATAATAATAATAATAATAATAGCAGAAGAAGGAGAAGGAGGAGGAGGAGGAGATTATAATTTTGGCTTATATTAATAAAAATTGCCACTGATGCTGTGACACCTATAACACTGATATCTCAATTATTTCTGACCTGACTGTATATAAAGTCGATTTTTCTTCATACGGTTTGTCTAATCTTATGAAAGCTAAAGGCCAGAGGAAGCCAGAAATCACATTTGAATTTGGTAAGAGAAAAGATTCCAGGCCGAAATCTGACGAAATGAATTCAGGAGGATACCCTGGAATACATAACTAAACTCCAGCAGCTGGATAGCATATTTTTGCATCTTTTACAAATGTTTCATATGACCTTGTTTAGCTGGAACGATATGGAAATAAGATGGAATCTAAATATTCGTTGTTTCATATTCATTTGTTTGTTTTTCCTCTGTCTTTAACCTAGATTAAAGGATTTCCAAGTACAAAAAAATAACACAAATTCCAGACTTTGGTGGGAATATCACCACCATAAAGATCTAGCACCTATCATAACTCAGTTGGGCTGTTTTGTGGATCCGATAGTAAAACACAAAACCTGTCACAATTTTATAAGTTAATTTCATACTGAAAATTTTGCAGTCCACTCCCAGTGGGATCAGGGACGACTGTGGGACCTATTAAAACCTTGAAAATAGGAAAACCCCAGACGTCTTCGGAACTTAAAAAAAAAAATCTAAAAGTCCTCAAAGGCTACACAAATGTTATTTTGAAAATGACCTAAAGACCCATTAAAGAGTCTTGAGATTTAAATACCTTCTACAGACCACCTGACAGAACACGAGACTGCGTGTCCCCCATGCCTAGACCAACGGGGAAATGAGAGCATCATCCAAAAGAAGTCTGAAAGTTCATCACGTTTTCGTTTTTATATTCCAGAGGCCATGTAAACCCCAAATCGTTTCTATCCTAAACAGGTAGTTAATTAGTTAACACCTGCTGTTATAAGGTAATAACAATAGCTAATGTCAAATCTGTCTGTCGGCATAAAGCCTTGAAGTTTTATGAGTATGACTCCATATTAAACTGAAGCAAGAGATCTGCTACAGTAAATGTCTTGTCTCCCTTTACAAACATCTGCTTGTTAGTAATCTTCGCTGCCTAGCCCATTTGCTTTGCGTAAAATGCAATTACCGCAAAAAGTAATGAGAATTACACACTATCGCGTTTCCAAATGAATGATAAATATAGAAGAAAGAAAGAAAGAAAGAAAGAAAGAAAGAAAGAAAGAAAAATCTCCTAGAATTGCGAAGAAAATGTCCCGCTGATTAAATGAGCTTAATATCTGGCATTCAGTGTTATGTTGTTATTTCTGCTTTTTTCTTTTTTCTTTCTTTTTTTTTTTTTTTTTTGGATGGATGATGGATAATCAAATTAGAAACAATGTGCTTATCCATAACAACTAAAGATTGTTTTTTACAGAAACATAACCTGTTACTATTATGTCATGTTAATGCATAATCTAAACACCAAACAATCATTTGCACATGAATAAAATATAACATGAGACATGTGGACAAACAACATAAAGAACTACATTTTTAATAATAATTTGCAAATGTCACTTGGGAAGTGAGATTAATTGACTTATTACGTGTGATGTTCAGTTAATTGCCTTTGTGATATACAGGATGGGCCAAACAGGCAACCACTGTAATATAAAAAAATTGTTTAAAAAAAAAAAAAAAAAAGGTAACTATTCATGTCTTAGACACATTATAGCAGGTTCTATTGAAACTTCTGTTAGTTTTAAAACCATCTTGGGTATTTTTGACCTTTTGGGCTACCCATGTGTTTAATTTCACGGTTGCATTCAGGGTTAAATGAAACTGCTTTGTTGGAATGTCAGATGAGTTGATTGCCACTATCTAACAAAGACCATGTTCCACATTTGACAAGTGTTTAACACATGAGAAGACAATGTATATGACATTTTCAATCATATTTTGATTATATATGATTATTAATATCAGTTGCACTTCCTGTAAAGTTCCTTTCAAGGTTCAAGAGATATTATATTCACATAATTGTTCAAGTATTTAAGAATTATCGAATATTAGCATGCAGATATCATGGAAAGCTGCCCACTATTCTGTCCATTGTCTACTCAGGAATCAATTTAAAGAGTAAGGAACATTTTTAGGCATCACCAAGGCAGCAGTCCTAACAGATTAAACTGACAGATTGTGTTTTTTTTACTGTTTGAATATTTATGTTAAATCTTCTTTGTTCGTGCATGTGTGTGTGTGTGTGTGTGTGTGTGTGTGTGTGTTACATTTCTCAAAACCCATTTTTAAATCAGTCCAGATGCAGGTTCTTTTAGACCCTAGTATGTGTTGATGCAAAGGATTAGAAAGAATTGGAACAGTGCAAACAGCTAAATGAAAGGAAGAATAGAGAAAAATAAACAAATAATATAAAGTTTTTGTAGCATTGTAGGACAATCGACATTGTTTCAGAGAGGATTATCTCTTTATTGTGGTTTGCAACTCTAGCTCTATGCTCTATTACGATTAGTACAGTGTAGAGATGTGCTTGATTTATTCATCATTTTTACTATTAATGTTATTCAGTCACTATGATCATGCCAAGAAACCATCATGGACTGAGGTGGTGTGAATGTGTGCGCGTGGGGTGTTGATACAGTAGCCATATGAGCACTCCTCTCCCTGGGGAGGACTAATCCTCTCTCTCGCTCTCTCTCCTTCATCTGTTCTTCCTTAAACGGCACATGGCACTGACTAGTATGTTTAATACCAGAAGACATATCTGGGAGTTTAAAAAGTCCCATTAAGTTTTCTAACTGTGTATTTTTTCAAACCAGCTGGACATTCGAATGTGTTTTGTGTGTGGTTATTTGTAAGCTGATGTGTCAGATCATGAGTAGGGGTTATGTGTGCATCCAAAGGTCTATGATCCTAGGCTGATGAACTCCCATACATGACGGATCAATGTGTTTAATGAACGCTTCAGAGCCACAAAGACAGATGGATAAGAGAAATAAAGACAGAGAAAGATAAAGCAAAGTATAAAAGAGAGGGAGATAGAAAGAGAGAAGGAGCTGGGTATTGAGAGTGTTTGAGCAGTTAAAGAAAGAAGGGATAATCCTGTAAGAGCGGTGAACTCTTGGATATTCATGACTGGCCGAGTGTGGACACTCTATGAAAAGAGGACATGGGCCTGGTCACAACACAACATCAAAGAGCACCATGGGAGCTCCACAGGCCAGTGTGTGTGTGTATGTGTGTTACAAGACCTTTGTTAGTGGTTGTCTGGCTTAAACCATTCAGAGTGGAAATGATCTGATGAGTGTTTATTCCTCTTCGAGGATGCTGTGATATGAGTGTGTGTATGAGAAAGAGATAAAGAGGAAACAAGTCAGATTATTCATGTTTGCTCTGAAATCTGAGCTTTTTCAAGCATATGCTTCAGTCTAACCCTGAGGGAACGCACACGCTAACCTTTAACAACCTCAAATTATATTAGTGCTAACTTTCTGTGCTCATCTTCCCAAAGTAACTGTTTCACTTCCTTATAAGTACAATATGAATAAAAATAAGAGTTTGAAAAAATTCAAGGTTGATATAAATTGATGAACTATATATTTAATGCTTTGCTTTCAATTAATGTTGAGTAACAACATATTAATCCAAAAAATAAAAAATAAAATTGTTAAGAAAACTCATTTATATAGTAGAAAGGACACACAAAAACAGTAAAAGGTTATCTGCTATGTTTGATTGTTTAATTGATCCAAATTATATTAATATGACTGTATGCTTGCTTGCATACAGTCATAATTATAGTCATTGTAGGTTTTACATATTGATGTGATGTCTGTCTATTTTATCACAATACATACATTTTGTAAATATCCTTGAGTCTTTTTAATGAGTGTAACTTAAACATACAATAAACATATTTTTTTAAAACCATTTTTAACCATTATTTTTGTTCAACATACATATTTTACTCAAGTGGAAATTCTGAATCTAATATAAATATGTTGATATTTAGATTGAGACACCTATAATATTTGTTGTCTGAATTATTTCTGAACTGACTGTACATAAAGTTGTAGCTTCATAAAATTTGTCTTGATGATTCATATGTTGATATGATTTGTGGTAATTGAAACTTATTATCACTGTATTTCTTTAGCAGTTGAAATGACTGAATACTGTTTTTGTTCTATACTTATTCACATCATTTACCACAAACACATATCGTTGCCTGAGATTGAACCAGAAAATAAACATTAGAGCTATCAGAGCTGTTTAATCTAGGTGGCATGAAATTGGCTATATTAAGCTTAATATCTTATTTCTATTCTAGCAAAGTTAGATAAATCTATAAATTACAGTTAGCTTTATTAACGTGATGATTTTCTGGTGATTACACAGAGATAAAAGAGAGACCGCAAAATAGACCCTATGCAAATAGATATGTATAACACATATGTAAAAATAATAACAGACTGACAGATAATAATAATAATAATAATAATAATAATGGACTGGTTTTTCATTGGCGGCACAGTGGTGTAGTGGTTAGCACTGTCGCCTTGCACCTCCAGGGTCCGGGTTCGATTCCAGTGTCTGCATGCAGAGTTTGCTTGTTCTGCCCGTGGTTGGTGGGTTCCCTCTGGGTACTTCAATTTCCTCCCACATTCCAAAGACATGTAGGTTAGGATAATTGGCATTCCCAAATTGCCTGAAATGTGTGTGCCCTGCTATGGATTGGCACCCTGTCCCGATTGTACCTCACCTTGTGCCTTAAGTCTCCTGACTTAGGCTCCAGGTCCCCGTGACCCTGAATACAGGATAAAACCGTATAGACGATGAGTGACTGAGTACATTTTCATTGGTATTACTAAATAAGCAGTTATAAGAACAACAAGTAGCCCAGTTTCAACAATTCATAATGTTTTTTGTGATTTATTATAAAAAGAACAATTATACAGGTCTCTAAGTACAATTGGTAAAAAAAATAAAATAAAAATAAATGTGATCTACTGTCTCTTGTTTTAGGTTTTGCTGTGAGGGCTTTCTCATGGACCCAGCACCCAACATTGTAAATCATCTCATTTTGCTTTTCCATAATTTATCTTTATTCCTTTTCATTTATCCAAATCAGTGTCAGAAAACTTGTCTCATCACACCATGCTGTCATCTCTATCCACCTAGCTAATAGAGTTCAAAGCACTGATTTTTATGATACACAGTTGTAACTGAGATAGACATACGGGAAAAAAATTAAATCAAACAAAACAAAGTGTGCCGAGTCACTTTCTCCCATTTCACTTTCCACCTATTTACTCATGACCTTGGATGTTGGCATATTGTGTTTCCGTTTTTTTCCTTTTCTTGTTGAAATGCCTTTTTTAGATGTGCATTCCTTTGCCAGTGATTTCTCTGTTCATGTGTCTATCCTTTCTTTCCATCCATTTCTTATTGCTTGTTCGTTGATCTGTAGACCAGCCCTTCTCATCCATCATATCTTTCACTCTTCTTTTACCTCAATAACCTTTCCTTTTGCCCCTTTGCATAAAGTGTGGGGGTAAACTCTGATTCATGCACACAGACAGACACACACAAATGCAAACGAGGAACTTTATTAGACTATATGGGTTTAACCAGGGCCCTGTGTGGTTGTTAAAGATGTCAGTGTCAGGCAAAGATTCATCACTGTCGGAAATAGGCAGAAAAAGCAATCTGTCTGGGAATAACTTCTTGATCTCTCCATATGGATGGTCTAAAACAGATTATAATACCAAACTTGGTAATATATATATATATACATATAGACAAAGGATAAAGAATTGTTTTTATTAAAAAAAATAAACTCACTTCTATTTTTGAAAGCATTTTTACACTTGCTGGGCACAATTTTCATCTGCAGCTAAGAAAAATATTAATAATTAAAGCAGTGCAAGGACTAATCTTATGAACTGTGTCCACCAGTGGTGATGCTCTGAAGTTCAGTTGTAAGATGCAAATGTTCCATGAGTGAGAGCTCTCATTAGCGAAATATGACACGTCCAGCAGCTGTCACGGAGTTGTTAGTGACAGCTCTAATCAGTGTGTCCTCAGCACGCCATGACTAACTGTTAGTGTGTGACAGTGAGTTTTTGATTTGGGCTCTGTTGTGATGACTGTGCTTTGGTTATGGGGACAAAAGACCCATAGGTCATCCCTCCCTGGCTTCTTCTCCATCTGAGTAGGCTCCAGCTCTGCCCAGGCCAACATTTCCCACAGCATGCTGGGAGGCACAATGCCCAGCCTTCAACCCATTGGTTACGCTCTATTAACAGCTTGTAAACTTCTCATAGCTATGGCTCGGAGCCTGAAGCCACATAGCAAACTGGGTTTACATAGATCTGATGTTCTCCCCATCACTCACAGTCTCTTTTCCCAAATCTCTAGCCTTTCTCCCTCGATTGAAGGGTCTTTTTTATTGCTTTGTGTCAACCGTCTGACTTAGAGGCCCTATGGTGTGTCCCTGCACCTGTCTCCCTATAGAGGTGGAAATGAGAGAACATAGTTGTTGGCATCTGTTAACTTCTCATTAGAACTTTGCTTTATGCAGGTTATCTGGTGCACAGGACAGCTCAGTACAGCACACCGTGTGGCCACAAGCTGGCGAGGGCCCAGCAGCGGGCGGGTGAGTGAGTGCAGCCGGCATTTAGCAGACGCTCCGCAACGTCTGTGTCCTAGCTATGAATATGGAAACAGGCATTCTCTGTTTCCTAGTTGCTGATTTCAGTGTGTTATCTGTTTTGACCTTTCAGGTGGTAGGAAAGGGAGTTTTCATTAGCTGTCAAACTTCACAACCAGCGGAACTTCTATGAAGCCGGGTGTTTGTTTGTTTGTTCATTTGCTTGTATAGCGTAATTAAGCTGACAGGCCTGGCAGCATAGCATTTTTGCAGGCTTATGCGGTGTATCATTAGCCAAACCCCAGGGCCAGGTTTTTAGAAGTTGGTATAAATCTGGCTGCAGGACTATATTACACTTAGAATCATTTAACTAGTGAATGCGGCCAGCATATGTAATTTTTTCTGCAATGATCTTTTTTTAAGTCAGCTTTAGTCTTTAGAGATGCTGGGGTAGTCTATAGAGCTGCTTTACAGATAACTACATATGAACTTCACCTGGTCTGACCAGACAGAATAACTTGTGAACTTGTGATCTTTATTCAATTCAATTCATTTCAATTTTATTTTATTTATTTATAGCGCTTTTAACAATGGTCATTGTCTCAAAGCAGCTTCACAAAAATGAAAAAAATTTTGTTAGAAAAGAAAATATTTGGAAGTGTGTATGTGTGAGAAAAATGTGTATAGGTAATAATGAGATGAATGAA
>JAOTQY010000048.1:23292783-23308271 GCA_026413445.1 Dolichallabes microphthalmus
GCATTTTACCCCTGGTGCATTGCTGGATCGCCGGCGTGGCGATTTCCGCGCAGCACTGCAGGGCTGGCATGACACACGTGAGTAGTTTTTCTTTAAGCAGACCGATAAATTTAAGACGTCGATGTTATGTTGTTTTAAGGTATCCTAAGTGTTGATTTTCTGATCACGATCCATCAGTAGGCCTATAACCAACAACGGAATCCAAGATTTATGCTTAATGCTTGTATACCGTTATTTAGTATTTAATATTAAAATGATCATTAAACATGAACAAAATGTCACTACAAGTTTAATACAATATTGATGCAGACGTTATTTATAGGAAAACAGACAGATCACAACTCTTTAGTGACTTTATGAAATTTTCAACATGCTCGTGTTCATTCTTTATCCTTGTCAAATGATTTTATGTTTAATCTAATGTATATAGCTTGATGTTACCTAGGCATTCATGAAAACGAAAAAGGCTGGAAATCTCACCAGATGTTATGTAATGTCATGTCATTATAATAAAGTCACAGTTAGATGTGATAATCAAGCCGATGATTAATCAATGAGTAATTGCATTATTATTACTATTATTCGTAGTCGTAGTAGTAGCAGCAGTAGTAGTATCGTAGTTTTATTGTTGTTGTTATTGTGTTTCTAACGAAAATTATTAATTTGATATTACTTACATTGAGTCAAAGCCCTTAATTTTGCTATATTACAGCATCCAGAGGTTAGCTAACATTTGTAAGAACATATTTTAGCAAACGGATTTTAAATGTAGTTTATGGTAACAGCTTGATGAGCCGTTTCTAATATTCAATCATGCATGCTTTCACTGCAGTGAACAAGAAAATCTCATTTGTGTCGGTTTTTTTTTTTTTTTTGACGGAACAGAAAACCACACCATGCTGATTTACTGGCTTTGGCGTGCATAAACATGAGCGGTGCAACTAATTCACTGTTTTCCTCTCAGGTTTTATATTGGGTTGGAAATTTTCACACATATAGACATGAGTAAATCTTAGACAGTACTGAGAATTATTCTGCAATTGTTGGAACCCCAAGAACATAGCGCTGAGGATTATTCAGTATCTGGTAAATGAGGGGTAGGGCATTTCTCACTAATAGAAAAAAACAGACTCGCTAACACACGCACCCCCAACCTCACAGTGTAGCTCATTCATGCAAATTCTCCGTCAATAATAGCGAGGCACCTGAACTGCGGAGAATTGAGGAAAAAATTATCCTGCCATGCACAGTGTCAGCACAGCTACCTTCGCTACCACTCTCTGCTGTTGAAGTCCTTGAAGTGTGCATGTGATGGACATATTATTATCGCCTTCTAATAACCTATAATCATCGGATAGCCAATAGTGTGGGATGATGCTAAAGAATCAGACACAGCACAGTCCGCGTGTTCCAGCTCTCAGCGCACTCATTGCTGTGTAGCTCTGTGAAATGACTGAGCGCATCTGGAGTCAGTTTTGAAGAAGGTAAGGTCGTTTTGCATGAGCGTGCTGGATTTTTCTGAACTGATCAGAAGAGAACTTATTGTGTGCTTGGAGGCTAAATGGGGTGCATTTCGAGTGCATGATAGGTTTTTACCTTTTCCACTGTCCAAGAGAAGAATGATTTGTGTGACTCGGATGTGAATGCGAGGCGACAGAGCGCAACACATGTAGTTGATCATCTTCGGTTTCAAGTCATATTAACAGCCGATTGCATAAGGCCAA
The DNA here is from genome assembly GCA_026413445.1 of Dolichallabes microphthalmus. NCBI lineage: Eukaryota > Metazoa > Chordata > Actinopteri > Siluriformes > Clariidae > Dolichallabes > Dolichallabes microphthalmus. The sequence continues at coordinate 23,294,508 of JAOTQY010000048.1, forward strand.
TTACTTCTTAACCTGCAGGGGAAAGTGTTACTAAACTCTGATTTGAATGGTCACGAGTTATATATCAGCCCTTGCATGCATACGGTCGCTTAATGTTTGTACTCAATAACCTGAAACATATTAATCTCTCATAGTGAAAGACTTTTCAGATGTTCTGGTCTAGTTACTGTGTGAACATAAAAAAAATGATCACAGATTAACTCTATGGCGGTTTATTGCCAAGATGACATGGATGGGATTAATAAACTGGATCTGACCCCCCTCCCTTCTCTCTCTCTCTCTCTCTCTCTCTCTCGCTCGCTCGCTCTCTCACTCACTCCCTCCCGCGCGCGTTCTGTCAGTCAGCGCGCGCTGGCACGGGAGAGATTGAAAGTGACATACACACTCACACGCGGCCGACCTCGATCTTTTATGTCGAAGAAGAGGCTTCTGCTGCGATAGCTCGCTTCTGAGGAGTGAATCGACAACTGCAGGTCCCTCGTCTCTTTTATTTCCTTACGCGCTCCCGCGCACTAGGACTTGGCCGTCTCCTCGCATTCCGCTCGCACGAGCTCGCCGCGGACAAAAACTGGCTGCACTTCCGTCACGGGGAACTTGTGTCACTTTGCTGGTCGGATCTTCGTCTCTGCCATTATCGCTTTCTCTCTCACCCCCTCCTCTCTCTCTCTCTCTCTCTCTCTCTCTGTCTTCTCAGTCATCCCTGCCGCCTCCTCGCTTTAGACTCTGGCTTCCAGTCCCGCGTTCACACACAGCCTAAGTGTCAAACCGCCGATATCACCGAGCCGATTTCAGCCCACCGATATTAGCAACACGCCAATTCCAGCCATCATCGAAGCAGCAAGAAGATCAGCCCTGGATTCTCTACTTTTACTCAATGGACAGAGCCCTCTCAACGGCCAGCCCCGATACCAACACGCCGTGAGCAGTAAGTTCATCTCCATACTTAACGCTTGTCTCAGTTTCCTCCAGGCTGTAGCACACGTGCTGTTTTTCCCTCTGTTTTCAGAGGGTACACTTTAGAACAACTCGTGCGTTTGCTGTTGCTGCTGCTGGATTAACATCTACAAAGTCCTAGCTATAGAGTTTATGATGCCCATCTGCTCGCACTGTATAGCATTAATTTACCACGTAGGGTTGTGATATATCGCTTTATATTAATATTCTGTCAACAACATGGAAGTTAATTTTCATCTTCAAAATTTATTCATACAGCGAAATAACCCATCCACCATTTATTAGGATAAATGCATGCTCAGTATGGCATTAACTGAAACAACGTAAAATTACTATTGATCTTTTTTTTCTTTTTCTTTTTTTTAAAGGTGAGTATACCCAGATTTTGTTTTGTAGCACATTGCACCACTGGACTCAGACAGCTTATGATGTTAATCTTCTAATAATGAACATTAACACACACGCAAGAGGTATCAGCTGCTAAGAGAGTTTCAGTTATAATGTAATTTAACATCTGTTAACCTAAAATATTAAGTCGAACGGCTACAGTATAAACTTACTGTAAATTAAATTTCCCAGTTCAATTAAAATGGGCTTGTGACAGAACAAAACATAGCGAAAACTATTAAAATTAATTAATAGTTACTTGATATTTTGATTTTCCTTTTAATGAATGAGTTATAGATATTTAATAAAAGCGATTATATAACGAATTATTATTTTAACTGTTGAATTCTATAATTAATTATCTAAATTGCAATGGAATCATAATTGTGCTACTACTACTATTATTTATAATAATAATAATAATAATAATAATAATAATACATTTTATTATTTGAATCAGCAGACACTCCCTGTGCATACTTTTATTATTCAATTGCTAGTACTCCTGCAGCTAATAATAATAATAATAATAATAATAATAATAAGACGTGTGTTTGACGATTTCTACAGCTAATTTATATTTCCTAGACAGCAATAGCTCCCATTCGTTTGCAGCTGAGCTGAATTACCTGCGAATTGAAGTTAAACTGTGTAAAAGGATCGGATCCGAGTTTCTGGAGTTCTGGAGTTTTTCTCATTACAAAGCAGATGAGTTACAGGTTATTACAGCTGCACACAACTGAGTAACAAATTAGTTCAACCCGAGAGCATGTCGCGCTTTAAAGGCGCCGCGTGTTATGTGTTAGCTGTCCAACTCATTCATACTGTTCAACAATATTAGTTTAGAATATTTTTTTAAATAATAAAAATAATAAATAAATAAATAAATAAATAACAGTTTTTGTTAATTATATCCCCGTTTATGTGACTTTGGAAAGACACGATCGTCCAATAGAAACATAAGACAGAGGCGTTTTTGCGTTCCTCACTTACTGCCACCTTCTGCCCCGTGGAGAATAACCGCACCGCGCACAGCCAAACTCCTTCCCATCCAAACCAACCTCCTCTCTCTCTCTCTCTCTCTCTCCCTCTCTCTCTCTCTCTCTCTCCCTTAATATTTTACTCTTTTTTAATTGACTTACATTTTTCTGCTTAACGATTGGGTGCCTTAGGTACCCTCTCTCCATTACAAATATTGAATAATAATCTGTAATCATATATAAAATATTTTCTGTATTTCTGTATATTCTACTACATCATCGTTGCATTTTCTTAAGTTTCTTCTTCCTAATACCGTTCCGAATAAAATGTATCTAAAGAACACTTGGATCAAGAAAGCCAGTAGAGTGTTTTAATCACATATTAATGAACACGTTACCGGACACGTCCACAGGACATAAGTGTGATATTATTTGTTTTGCCTGCAGCTTTATTTTTAATTAATTGATTATTTATTTATTTTCGTTGTTGTTGTTGTTGTTTTGTTGTTGTTGTTTTGCACGTTCACAACTACTCAAAGACAGTTTTAACTACAGTTAAAACCAGTTTACCTCATATGAATTAATAGTGATTTGGTTTATTTTAGGAAAATAATGTGTTACTTGACTTACTTAAATTTATTAATCGTCTATCTCTAAAGCATTTTCAATAATAAAAGAACTTGACTTATTTGGAGAACGCACGCATGTATAGATTAAATTTGTAACATGGTGAGTTAGTGTTTTAGTGTTGGTAAAGCGTACAAACTTCCAAAAGGGAAACAAAAACGCATTTGAAAGACACTTTCATAAGTCACTCTGTGTGACTTATAAAAACACCATCTACCCATCCAGAGTCGAAAGGAATACTTCTAACATGCAAATGGAACTAAAACGCAATAGTTTTGACTCTTATTAGTGTCACAAACTCTGGAGTAAACACGCAAATGAAACAAGCAGAAGCATATGGAGCAGTGCGCAGGATTCAGGATCGGATTGCATGTGACTTTCGCCTCTCCATTCAGGCCTCGGTTTATGCATACAATCAATGTTTATAAAATATGAATTATATTTTAGAAGGCACTAATGCCTTTCCCATGCTTGTGAGAGACAGGGATGTTTAGTATAGAGTTGCCCTGAAGCAGCTGTTAGCGTTAAGGATTGTATCGTTGTTCGTTTTGAAGTGGAACTGGTGCGTTCAATGTTCATTCGTATAAACTATGCGCTTCGCTCTTTGACTTTTTCTCCTTTGCTGAAGACTAAAGAAAAAAATGTCTCACGATTTCCCAGGCTTGCCTGACATCTCGACAGCTTCTTACAATCCCCACAGTCTCCGACCGCTCACTACCGAGTCCGTCGACCCAGGGAGAAAAGTTTGCGCAATATTTTGTCATACTTTTTGACACCATATATGCTGTTTATTTAGTTTGGTTCCACGCAGACTTCGCAACGCGTGCGTGTCGGTGTGCGTTAATCACCTCAGAGATTTTCTGTTGGTTAAGAACAGATTTACAAAGCCAAAAATATTTTGCCATTTGAACAGCATACTGTACGTATGAACATAGTCTAACCTACTGTGTATGGCCTCGTGCACTACGTATCCATAGGGAGCCAAATGTTATTTGAGGCCAGAGAGTCGTACTATTGCATATCGATGTTTAAGGTTTAATTGTGAGCTCGAATTAGAGACAATGCTTTTCCTGTCTTGCATTTTTTTTTCTTACTTCGTTTTACTTTTAAACCTGAACTAGAAACGCATTTAATTGGTTTTGTTTCATGTACTTTTTTGTATGCTGTATTAAAAACGTTTCTTCTTACTTTATTATAAGCTGATCACTCTGCCAAATGGTGCAGATCATGCGTTTTATTCGCAATCGGTAATTTCATCACCGTTTATGTTTATTATTAAGACAGACAATTAAATAGCAACCACACTTTCCCAGCCTTGTCCACCTGTAAGGTAAACTGGTGGTAAATATAAACAGGTTGACAATCATTGCAGTACTAAATTTAGACCTAATCTTTCTCAGCTCAGTGGATTTCGCTGTGATTGTTGGATAACTCTTGTTTATAAAGTACCAATTTACATATATATCCACAGTATCAATGCTGTATTAGGCTACTGCCTTCATTATTTGGACAAATATCCAAGCAGGAGTATTTCACAGTCCTGCACCCTATACTTGTCTGCCTAGTCAACCATACAAGTGCCTTGACAACTGTGAGACTTACTGCTGTGAGTCAGTGTGTGGTCCCTGCAAGTGTCAGAACAGCAAGCCTGTTCTGTGGTTAGTGTATAGGTGTGTGTGTGTGTGTGTGTGTATGTGAGCATGTCACATGTGTTTTTGCCTATATTTGCCAGAGTGTGTACAAACGCTTGGGGGAACATAATAAAGTCCTACCTCCAACTCTTTGTCTTTTACTACCAAATAAGATGTTTACGAGCAAGCTGAACGAGGTCTCGAGAAGATCTATTGCACTCCCTCCACTGCTCAGCTACCAATTCTGCTTCCTCACCACATGGCACACTCACACATGTCACCAGGTCTTTCTTCCATTCTTCGTTAGCCTGCTAATTTATTTCTTGATACAATATGATCTAGAGCACATATTATGTGACGTCTTCAAAAATCTCATATACATACATTCCTTATTTTTCACACATCTTTCAGTGGTATGTGTACACATATTGCACTGCATGTTATGTTAGGTTAAGTCGCTAAATTGCTTGCCATGTTATGTGTAATTCCAATTTAATTAGTTCTGCTGGTTATGCTGTGATCGGCTAGTAAATACATAGCTGATAAGTTGTTATCTGTCTTTCCCCTCCTTCCCAACACACACCTGTACAAGAAGAGACTCTGCGGGGGCCTTCATAGACGTCCCTCTGATCCTCTACTCATCCTTTATCAGCACTCCAACTCGGCCCATATTTTAATAACCATGCAATAAATGACTATTACACAGTTATTCTCCGGCCAGTGAGGTTAACGCCTTAGCACATTGTCACCACACATATATGAGCAAATAGTGCTAACATGGATCAACCTATGTTTATTACATTATTTACTACGTGATTAATAGGATCCAGGAAAAAAAGATCAGTTTATCAGTACTGTCAGGTCACATCTATGGTTTTTATGGTGTTTAGGAATAAGGAACTTAATGTGTATTTATTCATATTCAAGTATAGTTTACCTCAGACTCTTTATGTCTCTTGTTCTACTGATTACATCAATGCCACATGCCACTATCTTAGAATGACAGTATTACTCCACAGGTAAAATATAATGTAAAAATAGTGAGAGCCATAAGAAACCTGTATTGTGGTTACTGGAGTTTAGAAATCAAGGTCTCTCAAGACATGAGCCCTGTTCCATTTATTAAACAAACTTATAGCATGTATTTAGTCTGAAGCAGATATTTATACCGATCTGTTGTGATCTGTAGAGTTTAAACAGGCAGCATATTTATCACCTTCATTGAGTCTATCACTCTCCATGTTCCTCCAGGTGGATATGGGTTTATTCCGGTTTTATCTTATTGAGTGACTCTTTTAATCTGCCTTCATTAATCTACATAACTGATTTGATGTCCAATATATTTTACTGATATAAAAAAGATATGCGCTTTTCAAAGAATAAATGCACAGAATTATTGCATTATGGTAACAGTTGCACAATATCCTCATGTTCTCTTTTCTCTTGAGGTGCATTTTAATCTAATCTATATTGTATACACAGAACAAACATATGTATATCCTTTCTATTTACATCTAAACCATATGAATTTAATTTCATAAAGCCAGTTGTATTTGGTCTAAGGTAATCTGATTTCTGCGTTTTGATTTCTTTGCCTTGACTAGGATTATAATATTTAAAGAATGGATTATGATACTACCTTTTTTTTTTTCTTTTTTTTTTCTTTTTTTACAATATTAACGACAATATTACAGCACTTAACATTAAGATGACTCAAATGGAGTGAATTTTCCAGTATCATTTTGGATCCGACTTATCTTCTCTGTCAAATATTTTTAGTTTAGGAAGAGGGAGTAGGAGGACAAGTAAAGCATGATAGAGTGAGAGACAGAGGCATAAGCACACTGATGCAAACTAAGATGCAGACCATTTCTTGATTGTGATCAGTGGTAGCGTCATTAGGCTCAGGCAGGACAGGACCTGTGCTCTACTGCAAAGGTACTGAAAAATCAACGGGATCAGCATCTCAAATCAGCTGTAAAGTAGATGAAAGAAGGGCAATGGGCAGAAGCATTTCAGATGTCTACAGTGATTTGATGGTAAAAGGAAGATATAAAGATGCAAAAAGCAAGATATATGAAATATTCAGAAGGGGACCTTTCATTAAAAATAAATCTTCCATACAATGCCTGTAGTGTGACTTCTCACCCATGTCTTTATGTCATGCACAACATTGCTTATTTTATTTTCTCTCATATATCTACTAAATTCTGTTAAAGAATACAGGCTTCATTTTGTAGTTTAAGTGTTTATTAAGGTTTTTATGGCCTCTGTGGGATCTGTAGTCTGATAAGTACAGAGGCAAACAGGAATAGGCACGCTTTTTCTTAGAAGCAGATCTATGACTTTCCTTAGCATTAGTGAAGCTTTTCTGTTTAACACTAAATTGAGGGCTGTTTTTTTTTTACCACTCTTATGGGTGACATATAGTAAGATGAGTGACTCTTCATTAGGTCTTAAAAGAGTAACATGTAGTTATTAGAAGAATGTCTTCTCTTCACAAAGAGTGACTAGCACAAAGTATAATCTCAAATGTAGAATTAACAATTACGGTGCTGATTTAAGATTCCTTTATTCATAGCTGAATTATAAACACACTTATTTGTTAATTTAACACCAGAGATTATGTTGAACATTAGCTAAGCTGTTGACTCCTGCTTATGCTCATGTCATTTTCATTTGTTTCATTTATTTCACATTTTATGCTTTTTTCCATTTTTTTTCTCCAATTTTAGGTCCTTGCAATGGATGTAAATGGTGTGTTTTACTTATACGTGGCTGCTGTCTATTACACTTAAGCCACTATGAATGTTGAACGGTATTTTATTTTATTTTATTTATTTATTTATTTTTTTTTGTTAAAATCTTGCTTTTTGGTTCTTAAACCAAGAACCATAGCAATTCCACAGATAATGCTAGATGGTGGGGATGATATACTGTAGGTACAGTGTGGCCTAAAATCCTGTCATCATAGCAAAAATGTATTTAAAAAAAGAAATGACAGCAAATGTGCAAATTGATGACCTCTGAGGAGGGATTCTTGGGGATCCTGTGTATATGTTGATTTACAATAACACTGAACATTGGTTAATTCATCAGACCTAACGGTGTTACATGCAGAGATTTCCTTTTTTAGTACAGCGGTTCTGGGCGAAATTCCGATGTCCCCAAAGGTAGAAATCCAGTGTTGTCTGCTTCTACTTGATCTTCTATTGTTAGTTTTAAACCCATCGTAAATAAATCTGAAATAAAAAGAACAATATAAAATTTTAAAGTGTGTTATTGGAGACAGGTTTGTAAAAGCACTATATAACTCATAATTTAGCAGTCCCCAGAATCATTTATTTTTACCCGAACAGCATTTAAGTGTTGTGTTCCTCCTTTTTTCTGCACTCATTAAACCTCAATGAATTTAGCCTTTACTGCCCTAGTTGAAGTTTTAATCACTCTGAGGTTAATGGCTTTAATTTATTATTCATTTCAAACGTTTATTCCAACCTCGTAATGCTCCTCCAATTTAATTTGTACTACATTGGTACAAGATTTGTTCTTAAAGCCCAGAAACAAATTTAACATGCTTGCACTAGGATTATTCTGCTTCAGTGTTAAATTACCTATAAATCAGTGGTTTTAAAATATAGGTTTAAAATATAGATCGAATTTAAATTTATTTCAAATTTAAAATCAGTTGTTTTAACTTGGTGAATAAACTGTAAGTTGTGACTTTTTAAGTCTTTTCCTTTAAATGCACATTTTGCTACTGAAACTAGGACCAGTCTGAAGTTAATAACAGTGGGCAAAGTTTCATTACAGCAGTGCCTTATCTGTTGGCTTCTGGAACTGATGGCAAAACACATGCCTATCACTGGTAAAACTGGTCATTTGTTACACTTTATGGTATTCTGCAGCTACATTTCTGTAAATAATGTTTTCTTTTTTGCTAAATGTTAGACTTTTCTTTTTGCCTTTTTTTCACCTGCTTCCTCTGAGACCACATTTTACCACAGCCTTTGCTTTGTGGCGGTAGTAAAATGTAAATTGTGTTTCTCCTCCTCCACTTGGCTAGTAGTGTGTGAGTACTCATTCTTTCACACTTGGCAGGTGAACTGCCCTGTCTGGCATTCATCCTGATGGACATTACCAATATTAAAGGTTTGGCTCAAAAACAAGAGCCCTTGGAATCCAGCCCAATTGAACACACACGTGTGCATAAATATATAATCATTAGAATTGGTAATCTGTAACTATATTATTGATAAAAGGAAATATTGACCAAAAATGCAAATTATGCAAATATAAAATATTACTCTCTTGATACATTTTATTAAATCATCCTTGTAGAGTCATACAAATACAAAACTATTAGGCCTATCAGAAATAAACACACAAACATGTGTACACGAACACACGCATATGCACATGCTTATACAATTCCTTGCCAGGGAAGTCTGACAGACATTTGTGCCCATTCTACATCGCCCTAATACACACATAAGAACATATAAATGCACACAGAGAGTAGTTTACATTCCCTGTAGACACTGGTGCAGAACGAGATGCATAGTCAGTCTGTTTGTTGATTGCAGTGATAAGCCCCGAAGGAAAGGTCCTGTGGGTTATAGGACACTGTTATCAGCGTTAGCTCTACCACCTGGATGTTACTCCTCATAAACCCACCTAGTGTTCCTGCGCTCAACCACGACCCTGAACAGGATGAAGTGGTTACTAAATTTGAATGAATGAAGATTGTTACAGAATTTGCATTATTAGAGTGTGAAAGATTGTATGTAAATCCCTTTCATAGCATTCTGAGAGCAGTTGATCCTGCATTTAGCACTCTGATGTCTCATAATAGTAATAAGCAACTGGACTTTTCGTAATTAAGGTCTGTTCAAGTGGATTCAGTGTAATGTCACACTGTACACAATCAAAATGTCTTGGATGACGGAAAATGCAATTAGCAAGAATACCTACGACACTCATTATATCATATGTATATTCATCTACATGTCCATCTCTGTCTCTTCAGGTCCGTACTCCCTGGCCGGTGTTCCCCCTGCAGTGTGGAGGGGGATGGAGCGCGGAGGAGGAGAGAGCCCATGTTTGCGCGAGAGCCCAGAACGCCGAACTGCTTCCAGCCCAGATCTGACTGGCCCCCCTCCAGGCAAGATAAGCCGTCTGGAGCTGAATGGCAGCCCTACCGGGCCACGCATCCGCCAGAACGGTGCTCCACAGAAAGCTCTGGGAGGTACGACTCCAAACGCAGCAACAGTAAAACAGCAAGAGTAAAATGCCCTAGGTACCAATGTGTATGCATAGTGCTCTGTAATGTCCTGTCCAGGGTGTATTCATGTCTCAAGTCCAATGTGCCCGGGAAAGCTTCTGAACCTCACACCCGCCTTGAACTGGATACACAATTACTTAAGATAAATGATTGAAATCCTTTTAAGTACTTCAAATTCAATTTGCGTAAGACAGCATTGTTTTATTGGTACTACTAGAAAAAGAAAACAAAACTGTAATTTGTTGTAGTAGAAAAAATATTCAGAAGTTTAGATATTTGAATCCCTAGAAAGGAATTATATAAATGTAATATGCAAAAATATATCAATTTAATATGTTAAACTAGCCGAATCTTTTGCATCTTGTGCATTTCTTACTGTGTGTCTGAGCTTTTTATTAGGCTAGATTAAAAGGCTAACTCACAGCCTGCAAAATGAATCAATTCCATCCTATACACCAACATGGCCTGCGGAGTGTCATGGGGACAATATAACACCAAGTGTAGTTAATAAAGTAGCACTGTAGGGGCCTGATTTATTTGCCTAGGTCATTCATTGATCATAACTTCCCAGATGCAATCACGCACACAGACACACGCAGATACATACACACAGTGTTGTAAGGAAATAAAATGTTGGGTGTAGTCGTCGTGGTTGTTGTGAGCAGATAACATTTCGTGGCGTGTTTTTTTTTTTTTTTACACAAAAAACTACAAAGTAATTGTGTTTAGTTAAACATCCCCCAAGTCGAGGTACATCTGTGCATATCAGATTAATTCAGTCTATTTTTTAATTTAATGTTTTTGAGTCAAACTGTAATGTAGCTAGTTGGCTTGACACTAAGTAATGTAAGCATAAAATGAGAACATAAATAAGGTGCATAATCATTTGATGTGTGCATTTATTAAAAAATATATATAAATAATAAAAAAAGATCTAGATATAAATAAAACATTTAAGTAATAAAGTGCACACGCATCCATGTACTGTATGTGTGCTACTGTATCTGATTTAAAAGGTTTGAGGAAGGATCAGCGGTGTAGAAAGGCTTTTCCTGTGCCCGTGTGCTGAAAGCTGGGGTCGATGGTTAATCCTAATGAGGGGTTGTCATTGAACATAGGAAACGTAGTGTGCTTCCTATAAACCACAGCAGAGCAGTAAGGAGAGGGCCACACACGTACAGTCATATACATGCTCTCAATTCTGTATATATAGTAAAATAATTCATAAGTGGGGTTAATTACTTCACCTGACTTATATTAACACAGTAGTATACCAGCAATCAAACATATCCTCTACAGCCCACAGGCACAGGTCTGTACAGAGATAGCAATTATGCTGAATGTAGTCACAGACAAGATCTACTGTATGCTCACAGATATACTGCACACAGATGCCCACACAAAGTGTTGTGACAAATAAAGCTGATAGATTAAACTTTATGGGCAGGATAGAGAGAGAGAGACTGGGAGCGTGTGTGTGTTGACATTTATATTTCCCTGTTGGGGGAAATTCACTTACTTGATTTGGCTCAGGCCCATAGTGTAACTCACTCCATAAGAGCATTTGTGATCGTGAATTGGGAGCTAGTTTGATTAATGGGGAGGAAATAGAAATATAGGAGCTGATTGATTAAAACACGAGGCTTGGTCAGGTGCTATATACAATATATATTGATATGCATATACAAATATAGTTTAATACATATATGTTATTATTATTATGCATAGGAACATAACACTAATGCTTTCTTCAGTCAGTTCCTAAATATACTGGGGGGAAAATCTCGAATCAAGGTAATAAATATGGCTCAAAACTGTAACAATTTAACATTTTTTTATTACTTTGAACTAGTGATAAATTTTTATTAGTGTAGAGAGAAGAGAGGCTATATACATTTAGCACCAGAGCAAATCACACCACAATATGCCTCTATATATTTTGTAGCACATCTGTGAGACAGAATGACAGAGAGAGAGAGAGAGAGAGAGAGAGAGAGAGAGAGCATGTGTGTGTCTCACCCAACTTGGCTGTTATTATTAGCGGTCTGGTTTGCCCGGTGCTTTCAAACCTTCATTTCTTTAATTAATTTAAGCCACCAGAAGACTGTAGAACAAAGCACAGCAAGAAAAATGCTCTAAATGGGAGCAGGTTTTGCAGAGAGAAACAAAAAGTTTATATTCACCCAACCGAGGCAGCAGAGATCATGAAACTGTGCAGAAGAAAAGCAATCAGAGATGATAAAGGGTAAAGTTTGCAATGTATGTTGCAATGTCTAACTAATTAAATGAGCAACATATTACTTCTATTATCCATGTAACCTAAAGAGTTATCAGTTCAGCTTGTAAAACGGAGACAGGGCAATGCTTGATAATTCATCCGCGGATGGTTTGATAAAGGATTGATTATTTGTATGGCTAGTAGCCAACTCGGATCATCATTAAAGATTGTGATTAACCTATTAATCATTAATCATTTATGCATTGATGACTTATGGCTGGTGTTTAGAAACAGGTGCAGTCAGAAATTCTGTCACAATCTCTCTCTCTCTGTCTCTCTCTCGCTCTCTTTCTCCCAGCAGGTCTGATGATTCCCGTGTTCTGCGTGGTAGAGCAGGTGGATGGAGGGATGGTGGTGGAGGGGGAGGGCAGAGAGGAGCATGCAGAGTTTGTACTAGTCAGGAAGGACATTCTCTTCACTCAGCTGGTGGAGACGGCGCTACTTGCTCTCGGCTACTCCCACAGCTCAGCAGCCCAGGCCCAGGGTGAGTCCACCAGTGGAAGTCACACTTCATCATATTGATCTAAGCTCAGTTTGCAATGATTATGACTTATTTTGGTCAAGTGGAGCAGTGTGGTGTGAATGACTGGTGTGATTACTGGCAGATTAATAAATGAAAGATTTAAGGTTATTGAATCAAATTATTCAGTCACATTTAATATACAGTCTCAGATATCAAATGTCAATCAGGGAACAGGATGAAGAGCCCATTGAGAGTTTGTGCAGTGCAGTTTGGACATTTGGCTGGTTTCCACACCGCAGAGTGGTTGTGATTGTCGTTGTTGTTGTTGTTGTTGTAGTTGTTGTTGTGGTTTTACAAATTTATTAAATAAAATATTTTTCGGAGGTTATAAGTGTTTCGGAGGTTAAGGTTATGGTCAGATTCAAGTGTAGGCACAGTATAAATTGGCCAATATTAATAAGGTGGTGAGTGCATGATGCAGATGATCTGTAGTCGTACAGTATGTAGTCATACATTTTAATTATTATGTGTGTGTGTGTGTGTGTGTGTGTGTGTGTGTGTGTGTGTGTGTGTGTGTGTGTGTGAAGTAGACAAATTGTTTGTAAGTATGCTAGCAACGGAAGGATTATAATGACATTAATGTATTGTTATATACAGTTCTCAAGGCATCTTCTGAATGTGCAGTGAGAATAAAACAACAATTTATGTGACAATTTATATAACAAAGACGTCATTCTCAAGATCGAGTCTAAACCCAAACATTTCTAAACACATTTTCATCTTCTCTCAAAGATATAGCATCAAGTTAAGACAATTTTGTGAAACCACAAGTTTGCACTACTTTTAGGAAAATGTTATAATTTTAACAGCTTATTTGCTTTAATTGATATTTAAATAGAGCAGTAATTTTTAATTCTTAAGTAAGACATTTCTATGAACAATTGATCTGTTTTTTGTTATGTTAAATCCACGTTGGCGTTGTTATTTTTGAAATAATAAACAGAGCATTTTTTTTTTAATTAGGAGTTGATCTAATTGTCAGTTAAAATAAAAGTATTACACACAGATTTTTAAAAAATCACAGGTTTTAGCGAAAGCTACAGAACAAAATCCACCAAAGCAATTTTATACTATCAAAATATTTATCAGCAAAATATATA
>JAOTQY010000048.1:23320542-23347943 GCA_026413445.1 Dolichallabes microphthalmus
ATATATGATATTTGTGTATCTGTGCATGTTGTGTTTTGGTGGAGTGCTCTGTGTGTGTGGGTGTTGAGCCTCGTATCAATTGGTAGCATATGTTTGTGGCTTTCGGTCTCCATTGCTGTTTGCCACTAGTTATTTCTCAGCCTCCATCTTTATCCCTGTCCCTCTTCTGACCTTTCTCAGAGTATGATTTCCTCCATCGTGAACAGTTCCTACTATGCTAATGTCTCCACTGCTAAGTGTCAAGAGTTTGGTCGCTGGTATAAGAAGTATAAGAAGATTAAAGGTGAGATCTGAGCTCTTGTTTCGCAATGTTCTGGTTTATATTGATAGAAATTTAAAAGATCTAGTTATATTGGAAATAAATGTGTCTTTTAGTCATTATTCCTCAAATCCCTTGCCATTGTGCCAGAGAGTACAGTTTCAAACCTGGTTATAGTCAGTTATATGCACCAGAAATGAACCTGACAAGAGAGTTTAAGTATCCTGAGGTGACCCCATTTTATTAATTCTCCTGAGGTTTAGGGGCCCATAGTATACATTGTGCATCATGCATGGCCTCTCTGTCACTGGCCGGGGAACCCCAGTCTACTTCTCAGCTTAATAAAAACCACAACTCACTCACCTCTCTGCAGGAGGTCTATAGCACCAGACCCAGCAGATGAGCGTGCCCGCTGCTAGGCTGTTTAAAGCTCTTAGAATCTAAATGGCTGTGACAATTTTTCTCCTTCCCTTACCCCATTAAAAGGCAACATAATTACACAGCAGGACAGATCAAAGTGTCGAGCAAACCCCAAGCACAGCTCCAGAGAGAGAGAAAAGCAAGCAGAGAGTAAGGAGGTCCTTGGTGACAGAGCAAGCAGTGTTGGGTTTCATACAGCCTGCTTTCGGGTTCTGTTTGCTGCCTCCCAAAGCCAAACACACAGCCACAAGCCACCAGATGTGACCAGGGAGAAATCTTATTGATTGACAATCTCAGTCATAATTTTCAGTAAAAGAGGCTAAGGCACTGATAAGGGGTTCTTTTTCTCAGAAAATGTGTTTGTGTTAATCTTATGAATGTGCACTGGTAACATTTGTCATACACAGTCACCATGAGTCACATTCCTCTTTGCGTTTTTAGGTGATTACTTTGAAAAGATGTGGCCAATACGAGAAAATTCTGAAATTAAAGGTGAGTAATTGTTTCATTACAAAATAAAAATTCTGTAGAGTGATTTAGGTGCTTTTGCTCCCCGAACGCAAAGGACTTTGTGATATGCAGTAAGAATCATTATTCATGTCTTTTTATCTTGGCTCACTCTTCACAGTGGAGAGGGACACCATAGTAGACTTCTGTGTTCTGGGACAACGTCCTCCCCCTCACCTAGCTGGCCTTGCTCAATTGGGACCTTTAGGCAGTGGTGGGTCTCTTGTGAAAAGTGGCTCTGGAGAAGCTCAGAACCCTCAGTCTCAGAACCCATCACAAGGACAGCCACAGCCACCCTCCTCTCACAGTGGCCAGCTCCATCACAGTCCCCCACTACGGACCCAGGTAGCACCTCCCACAGCCCTGCAGCCTCTTCTGGGACCAAGAGCCCTCCTTTCTCCTCAACTCAGTCCACAGCTAGTGCAGCAACAAATAGCTATGGCTCACCTCATCAACCAGCAGCTGGCTGTCAGTCGGCTTTTAGCCCACCAGCACCCACAGGCCCTCAACCAACAGTTCCTTAACCATCCACCTATCCCAAGGCCCAGCAAGTCTGGAGGACCTGGAGAGCCAGGGTCCAATCCTTCTGCAGCTGAGGTCTCAGCAGACATCTACCAACAGGTCCGTGATGAGCTCAAGAGAGCCAGTGTCTCACAAGCTGTGTTTGCCAGGGTGGCATTCAACCGCACACAGGTAAAAACAAATGTTTTAAAAAGTACACACAGATGTTAAAAAAGCTATAGTCACCACAGTCATCTCAAGTTATTCACAATAAGTGTAATGTCTAGGTTGTACATAATTGATCCAAATCAGATAGCAGAGATTCATTCTTTTAGTTGAGGTCTCTGGGTAGAAAGTTAGATCAGAGTTTTCCGAACTGCAGGTCATTGCACTGAGGCCCAGCATGGTGGTTCCAGCCCCTGGGCCATATCAGTCTCGTTTCCCGCCCTCTCAGCAGCCTACACACCTGGTGCATTGAACCTCTGCAGCCCTGAATTACGCCCCATTAGAGCCAGCCGTAGAGTGGGTGGGAGATGATGTGGTGCAGGTGAAGACCTGGTGGGATTTGCATGTGTATACTTGCAAGACCTGGGCCTTTCTCATTTTGCTTTCATGTGCTTGTGTGTGCATGTTTGTGAACACCAGGGTCTGTTGTCAGAGATTTTGCGGAAAGAGGAAGACCCTCGCACAGCCTCCCAATCTCTTCTGGTCAACCTCAAGGCCATGCAGAATTTCCTCAACCTTCCTGAGGCTGAGCGAGACAGGATTTACCAGGAGGAGCGTGAACGCAGCATGAACCCTCCTGTAGGTTTGCCCCCAAACTCAAACTCCAGTCCTGGGGGTAACCGCCTATCTCAGGTACCCATTATCCCACTGTTACAAAGCCCTTCAGATCTCACACACTGTTCCTACTGAGCTGTCTTTCTTCCTGGCCCAATATGAAAGTACCTGCATTGCAAATTTGTGTGTCTGACTCTCCCTTTTCATACATGGGCTTTAGTGATTGTTGTTGATTTCTGTCTAGTTCTATCTTATCTGATTAGTTGTTCTGTTTGGGTTATACATATTTGTGGTTGTTGTGAGCTGAAACAGAGTTGTTGTTTTTATGTAGGCTTGATGCAACTTAACAAGGGCTCAAGGAAATGTAAAGAAATATTTAGACATGTACCTAGATCAGTGGCCTTTTCACACTGCACTGCTTTCTGATGCTTTTGATACTTATTTGTGTTAAATGTCATAGGTTTCATAGGTTTCTTTTCATCCATTTGTGATTCTGTTCAATATCCCTTGAGTGGCACATCCATACTTTTAAACCCAAATGACAACACCATATGTTTATAAAATTTATAATTATTTCCCTTTTTACAGAGTTAAACCTCTGCTAATCACATCATGTTCCTTTCTACACAGAAAGTATGGGAACGCAGCATGGATGAACAGTTAACCCCTGATGCCTGGGCATCTATTTGGAAGAATAAAAACAAAATTACCAACTCGGTAAGGATCATATTAGTTCCCTCTCACTTACATCATTTTCTGACAAGCAGTAGAGCAGACAGTGAGCTATGTTTGTGGATTTTATGCTTTTGTTGCAAATGGAACAGTTCGCACTTTCTAAACATTTGTGTCTAAGAAAATCTATATTGACAAATAATTTTCTACAGGTTGTACATGATCTTGACATTGATCTAACACACATCATTTCATAATGTCTTATGAAATAGTATTAGTATATATATTTTTTATTATATATACTTAGATAGATAGTATATATTATATGGTAGTTTGTTAAAAATGCAACATGTTTAGGAACTGTCTCTAAAAAAGTTTGCCTCTTGTATCTAGATAAGTTTACTTATGTTAAGTAAACTTGTTAACTTGTGTTAACTTGAAACCTTTTACTGAATATGCCTACTGTAATAGATGGTCATTTGAGCAGGACACCTTTTAATCTTAGAGCTTCAGGGAAACAGTACACACAGCTACAATCTCTCTGATATAAGGACAGAGTGTTGATTCTTTCGTCTTAGGGAATGCTGTTATGTAGTATGATTATTATTATGTCTGTATACTGTTATCTTACTCTCGTTTGTGTTAGGGAATGTGAGATTACTTGCCTGTACCTGCAGGATGACTTCAAACAGTGCATGGGGAAAAAAAATATAATAATAATAATGTAAAAAAACACACACATAACCCTAAAATCAATATGCAATGAATCAAATATAAACTACAAAGTAGATGCAAGAGAATGTCTTATCTACTGAATGTGACCATCGCTGCGCTTCACTAACACAAACAAAGGCTGCTTTTAACCTTTTATGTGTGGATTATCATTTCTTCAAAACTTGCTTTGTTCATTTCAATAAAATTTGCCTCATTCTTGTCTCTGATGAACCTGTTCTCCATGGCATCTTGTAGTCTAAGCCCTCTGGTCCGAATTCTGACCTCCCTCTGAAACTGGAGCCACTGGTCAACATCACCTCGTCCATTTACGACGAGATCCAGCAGGAGATGAAGCGAGCCAAGGTGTCTCAGGCTCTGTTTGCCAAGGTGGCAGCCAACAAGAGCCAAGTAAGCCCTTATGTTTGCTTACCCAAATAACTGCTTTCAGTAGACTAATGATACACTTCAAAGCCTTCACAGCCTACAGACACAAAACTTTCTCTTTTTCTACTGCTTGATTTTATGCACTTATGAAAAGGTGGTGATTCAAAGTCATTGGAGTGAATGGAAGGATTAGACTGGTAATTGTTTGTTTCAAGTTAAAGATGCATTTATGGTTAAATTATTACACACGTGCATGATTATCAAAGACACACACTGAGCAATTCCTTTCCACATGAAAGGAAAATAAATCTGAAAATAACAAATGACGTTAAGCCGTGCTCAATCTACCGTAAGCACGTGTCTCCTCCTGTGCAGGTGCAGGTATCTGATCAGAGCATGTCTGCACGCGGTAAACAACGACACAGGCAGATAGACATGCTTTATTTTGCAGATGTCCATCAGAAGGGTTTCCATTCACCCGACCATAACCCACCATCTTGAAATCCCAAGGATCTCATCCTCCATGACTCACAATCTCAATCAAATCACTTCATTGGCAGGATATTCATTTGTACTACTTAGATAGTCCTGATTACTGGCTCCTTTTTATACATTGACCTGCATGTTAAGAGGTAGACAGTGAAGCTCTGATTCAGGTTAGATTGCTGCCGCAGTATGGACAAGTAGAAATATTAGGAAAAATGTAAGTGTAGAGTCACTGAAAGGATAAAAATAAATTGTTTAATGGCACTATTATCTGGGTAATGACACACTAAGAAGTATGCACTTATATGGTTATCCTTATGAAAATTCTTGTTCTGTAGTCTTTTTGAAAAGAAGACTATAATAATAATAATGGTGCAGTGATTCCAACTAAAAAGCACGAAATTCATCTGTGAGTGTTGA
This sequence comes from Dolichallabes microphthalmus, assembly GCA_026413445.1. Classification (NCBI taxonomy): domain Eukaryota; kingdom Metazoa; phylum Chordata; class Actinopteri; order Siluriformes; family Clariidae; genus Dolichallabes; species Dolichallabes microphthalmus. Next base: position 23,325,686 of record JAOTQY010000048.1, read on the forward strand.
TTAAGGAATATTTTGAAAAACCTGCTGGACCAGTTGTGGGTCCCTTTCCCATTTGAGAGCAAAGAGAGATAATTGATTTAGTCAAATCTGATGCTGCACCCAGCTGCGTCTAATTCCGTCCATGAAATTGTCTGAGTGACGACAGTGCTGTAGTGACCCATTCAGACAAGCACCGTTAGAACGCCATGTGTGAATTTTCAGGTGTGACCACCCCATCCCTAAAATGTGTGTAAAGCAGTGTTGTGCTGGTGTATGTGTGTGTATGTATGTGACAGATGCAGTTGGGTCCCACAGGTCTGGGGTCGGTTGGGGGGGGTCATGGCTGAACGCACCCATCTGCTGCAGCTGGCCAAGAGGGCCTGGAGAGAGAGAGGGAAAGAAAGAGAGAGAGACAGAGAGAGAGAGAGAGAGAGAGAGAGAGTGACAGACAGAGAGAGGGAGATAGAGAGGGAGAGCTCTGATCAGGTTATTAACTCAGGGTGCTGGTAAAGGTTGGCTGCCCACAACAGCTGGTATCAAAGACTGGCCTAGTCTAGCAGAGATAATCATATCTCCCTCCATTTCACACTCTCTTTCACATGTTCTCCTTTCTCTCCCTCACCATCTCACTCTCTCTCTAACCTCCTGTCCCTCTATCTGACTACCTATCATTAAACTTCTCGTTCTCTGTCAGGGTTGGCTATGTGAGTTGCTCCGTTGGAAGGAGAGTCCAAGCCCAGAGAACCGCACGCTGTGGGAGAACCTGTGTACAATCCGCCGTTTCCTTACCCTCCCCCAGGCAGACCGAGACCTGGTATACGAGGAGGAGTCCCGCCACCACCATAGTGAACGTCTGCACACTGTCCTCCATCTGCCCTCTGACCCTCAGGTGAGTTTAGAGATTTAAAAAAAATCGTAATACTAAATCTGAGTTTTCAGTGCTGAGGTTTCCTGTTGGGATGAGGAGTTGATAGAAGCACAGAATTATTAATATATCATGGTAAGAGATCAAGAAAAGACAGAATTATTAAAAGATTCATTGTGCAAATTTCCCCTAAACGGTTTGTGATTTATGGTATTTTCCATATTTTTATTGCTGCTGTAGAAGGAAAAAAGGGGTCATTGTGATTGTGGTTCATTGTGTGGTTGCGCACACATCTTTGGAGCTTTTGTTTTAATATCAAGGCCTCTGATGCAGGGTCCCTGCCAACCTCTAATAACCTAATACATCCAGCCCCCTTTAATCATAAACACACACACACACACAAATCCAAATACAGCGCTGATTAAATGGACTTTCCCCTCCTCCAGCCAGGGTCATTACAGTATGCACTGAGCACAGTCAAAATTCACACCTACACATATGCACATCCATTTCTATATTTTAACGCATACCTTATAAAAATGTGCAAGCATAAATCTGCTTCCCTCCAAACGCTATATATTCTCTCTGTGCTTTTCTAGAATTCTGTAGCGTCCCAAAATATTCTTGTTTTTCTGTTTTTGTTCTTTCTTTCTTCTTCATGCTCCAGTTTGGATTCTTTTTACGGTAGTGGTTTAAAGAGTGTATATTTGTGTGTGCGTGTGTGTATGTGTGTGTGTGTGTGGTTGTACTTATTTATGTGTTTTGGGCGCAGTAGGAAATGCCCCATTAAGACACACCCTAACAGACAGTACCACCACAGCCCTGATATTATTAATGGCGGGAGGAGACAGAATGCATACACATGTACACACATACACACACACACACACACATGTATATACACACATACACATTAGGTGACTCATGGGAATTAACAGTAGTGGGCGACTATGGTTACCGTACAGTGGCTTTGACCATGAGCTATTGCAGACGACTGACCATAAAGTGACTGAGACTGGGATGGGAAGCCTGCATCCTGTAGCTTTTCTACCCTTTGTATTCAATAATACATGGCGATGTGTAATATTTATTCCCGTGTTATTATTCCAGAAGGTTATTCTGGATTAGGTTACAATCAGCCCAGTTCCCCACCCGTGTGTTACATTGTTATTGTACAGTAAAGTTGCTGCATGTTTCAGCACTCGTTGCTGACCCTCTTTTTCCTGAACTGAATCCTTTTTGAATGGTTTTGCTTTACTATTTTCCTTGAAGTCCCTTAACATCTCTCAGTGTTCCCCTTCTAACTCTTTATGCTTTTGCGTGTTATTAAATGCTCATCACAGGAAGGAAACTGTGGTCGCTCCATTAACACATTCCAGGTCTCTTTTGACACAGAGCCCAGACAAGCCACCACACCGAGGACAGAGACAGCTAAAAATACGGCTCGCGGGACTCAAACAGCTGTACCCAAAGCAGTGGGGTCCTCTTTTTATGCATGATTTGTTCCATGCACAAAGACTGTGCTCTTAGATCTGATTCAGCTCTTTTAAAAAAAAGGAATCGGGGACCACAATGAGTTTAGGTTTTGTATTTTTAATTCGCTGTCAGCACAGATTTTTTAAAAGGTTGTGTAGCCAGCGATCATAACAAGCACGGCTTTGTCTGAGTATCTGTCTTTCTGTCTGTCTGTCTAGTAGTGTGTATGTGTGTTTGTGGGTGTCTCTCCTGCTGTTGTTTTCTTGACACAGTAATGAGGGTCCCTCCCCAGATCAAAATACCCAGCATCCCCTCGGCTCCAGCCAGCCTGTCACCACAGACCACACATGTGTCCCAGCTGCTTAAACGCTCAAATATGCTCACATACTGTACATACACATTATCTAACTACCTACATGAACACAGAGGCAGCCTTTTTACATTGTTTGCACAATTAGTCCCTGATTCCTGTAGGCTTTTTCGGTTAAAGTGACTGTAAGAATATTTGACAGTTGTCCTCCCCGATTCAGCATGCCACAAGTGCTTGTCTGTGCATAATGTTTAATGGAGTCTGTACCGTTGTCTCCATGGGTATAGTATTGTGTTCCAGAGAGCTTCATGACTTGACTGTAGAGCATATTGTCCTTGTGACTCATGGCACACACAGGACCAGTATACACATGGAGGTAACATACAGTATAATACGCACCTGCCAAGTTCCATAGCCACCTCTGCAATATTCCTTCCATGTGTGAACAGTGCTCATGGGCATACTGTAAGTGCCCCCTACTGCTCACTTGGCAGGTCTCTGCTTATAAATTACATCCCCTTTGTTTTTGCTAAATTGGATGCTGCTATGTGCCACACCCCCAGACCATGCCATGTGTCCTGACAGTATGACTGACTGAGTAGAAAAGGAACAAACTCATACAGCTTAAACTATATTGGGGCAAAAAAGAAAATTCTGACTATATCCCTTTAATTACCTTTGTAAATGTGTCTCATTGACGTAACCATAGTGTGTATTGTGTTTTATCTGTACATATCAATATGTGTACAGATGTTTGTAATGCACGTATAGCAACTTGAACAGACAAGTAAAAAAACACATTCAGTCTTTCTCTCTCTAGCTCTCTCTCTCTCTTTCACACACCCACCCAACCACCCACACACACACTCACACACACTCCCAAGGAATTGCAACATGGGAAAAAACTAAAACAGAAATTATCATACATGCCTATAATTGAGGTAGGTGAAGTCATGCAAAAGGAAACTAACAGTAAATGTCTTCACATCATTACATATTTAATGTCATGATGTGTTAGCAGTGTCTCCAGTGACAAGACAAATCCCCCACCACCCCAGTCCTCATTAAAAGTCAGCTAAATCTTTCATACTTTTGCCCCTAATTCAACCATACTTCTGTGCTTTAATTTGCACTGATTTGGGAAAAAAAGAGCTTTTTCCTTAATGTAGTGAACTAACAGAACAGTCCCTGGTTGCAATTAAAAAAATCACAGAGAATGTATGAGGTTCAATATTAAATTATGCTGTAAGTGCATGAGGACAGAAAGCGTGTGTCCAAAGTAGACGCTGTGGTCGAGGAGTCGTAGTGGGAGCAGTAAATGAAGTGGACAGAGTGAAAGAGGAGGAATGGAGGGGACTGACTTCATGGCTTTACCGGTGTTCGGGTTGATTTGAAGATGGAGTCATTCTTCTGGTTTGGCTACAACTCTCTTCATTAGTGTCCTACTCCATTAGAGCAATGGAGCAGACTCTTGGATCAGTGGTGTAAAAGGGGGTAGAGCATTTTTACAGTGAAGAATCTGGGATCCTCCTAAAGCAAGAGTGTTGGTAATTGAACTAGTACATTTCATGATCACTGTCCACAAGAGGCATGAACACAAGTGTAGGGAGCGTTCTCTATGTGTCTTTTTCTTGAGGCATAGTTGAGAAGAAATGATTCATGATAAATACACCTCAAAGGGGGAGTCTGGGAAAAGTGTTCGGGTATCAGTGTGTGAGGGTCAGTGTGTGGTTGAGTGGGTTTTGTGTGTGTTGCAACTGAGTGCTGTACTGTATGTGTGGTCTCTGTAGGTAGGCTGACATACAGATAACATTGTTATATCATGTGGGCAGATTTAATGTTCATGTGTCTCAGCCCCACTCCCGTCCCAGTTTCTTAAATCTTTTTGAGGTCTCATTTTGTTTCTCAAAGACATCAAAATTAATATAACAAAAGCAATATAACAGCAAAAGAACTGAAAGGGGGAAAAAAGACAAACATACACACTTCCTGTAAATCACTAGCCCCAGAAAGCCCTCACAAGTGAAATCGGAGCAATTCTGTGGTCTGGCCTCCCTTCAGTATTATTTAAAAAAAAATACCCTGTTATTATTGAGTGGAGAGAGAGAAAGAGAGAGAGAGAGAGAAAGAGAGGGAGAGAGTGAATGACTATTATCTTTATGTAGGTCCTTTAATTTTAATGCACCGCAGATTTATAGCTTAGCATTCCAGCACAGAGGCAGTGGGCACCCCACCCTGGTCATAAACTCAGCAGGACAGCGCCATAGTCTTCAATAGATCTGCTGTGACATGCTACACCTTTAGCGTGTGTTTCGGAAACACTCGCTGCCTTTCACCGTCATCATTTTACTGTTTACACTAACAACACTATTTACCACACCCATACCACACCCTTTCTTTCTTTCTTTCTTTGTTCCATCTCATCTGCCTTCTTTCTGACTTTCACTTCACCAAACGTCTTTAGTTTTTGAAAAAACAATAACAAACTAATATTACAAAGGGCCCCTATGCCTTTAGACATATCATCTCCATTAAAACAGATTTACGGATACAGAAATATGCAGATTTGATAATGGTATAAGTGTGGGTGACAGCGTTGCCATGTTATTTGTGTAATACACATGGTTAAGTGGTCATAACCCAAGACATTTACTAGTTGGATATTTACTAGAGGTGTCCTGACATTCTGGTCAAAAGCCTCATGGACTCTGCATGAATATTCATTGATGCCACCCTTTGTACTCTGGTGGACTACTTTACTTATTATTAATTTTCTTCTTTTAATGATCTCACTAACTTGATCTTTGGTCTTTCTCATCAGATTCTCCACAGGCAGCCTGTGCCACCATTAAAAGACCACTCACCCATGCATGAGGACTCAGTGCCCAATTCTGGAATAGAGGAAAATCCTCAGGCTGTTGTTGGTAGTGGCAACACTGGAGGAAGTAGTAGTGTTGCCAAAAAGCCCCGTTCCCGCACCAAGATCTCACTGGAAGCCCTGGGCATCCTGCAAAGTTTCATTCAGGATGTGGGCCTCTACCCTGACCAGGAAGCCATTCACACCCTCTCAGCCCAGCTGGACCTGCCCAAGCACACCATCGTCAAGTTCTTCCAGAACCAGCGTTACCATGTGAAGCACCATGGTCGACTGAAGGAGCTGGGGGCTGAGGGCAGTGGAGTTGATGTCTCCGAGTATCGAGATGAGGAGCTACTCTCGGGCTCAGAGGATGCCGAGTCCAGTGAAGACGGCCATGAGGAAATCTACAGTGGACAAGAAGGTGCCTCAGCAGGAATAGCCACCTCTTCTTCAACACCTTCATCCATCTCAGGCCAAGAAGAGAGCAAGGACAAGGCTTCATCCCTAGGGTCAGTCCGGCCCAGCTCCCTGCCTTCCTCCAGTTCATCTCCAAGCCCACGAGACCAGGCCGAGTATCAGAGATAAAGCATTGTGACCTGGGAAAAAGAAGGCACTTTGGGAAGAGGATAGAGGAAGGCGGAACAAGTGGAACAGTAAATGCAGACTAAAAGAATCCAGCACAGGGTCAAATAAACTTTTAATAAAAATGGACAAGAATACATTTGAATATTGATTATAAAATTCTAAATGTGTTACAACAAAAATAGCTAAGATAAGGGATTAGTAGTTTTAGCAACAGATTAATTGGCCTCAGATACTGAGTTCTGGCAAGACGATGAAGGAAATTTAAGTTAGAGACCCCAAGTCTTATTGCTTATTTGTTAAAATAGTACCAGATATCAAATGACACTGAAAGTGCATTTCTTATCCTAAAATGTTAAGTGGTTACTTTTGTTCATGGTTTCATGCCTGCAATTCGTAGCAGGTAAACACTAAACCTGTGATTTTTTTTTCCCCTTTGCCCAAGTACCTAACACACAATTAAAGAACTTCTTAATTCCTAATTTACAATCCAATGGATCATTAGAAACAGTCATCCCACTCTTCCCACCTCGAAAGCATTTAGAGTAAAGACAGTGATTGAGCTTTAGATGAGTTTTAGATGAGCCATGGACATCTACACATCTTTACTTGTGTCTGCTCAAGGAGCCTGGTGGGTGTCTGCGGCGTCTCTCTTCCTCCCATCTGTGATGGGGAATTCTTTATGTCTCTAAGAGGTGGCTGTGTTTGGCCATTTAAGTGGTTGAATGGATGGGTGGGTGGGTTAGAGGTAGTGATGAGGGCCGGGGTGTATACATCAGCCTTCCTCACTGATTCCACTGTAAATACATGTGGTCTACTGAAATGTCCAGAGTTAGCTTTGCCTCCACTTTGAAGTTAGAGCCATGTCTCCCACAAACAACCACATCATTCCATATAGTCCAATGTGGTGGGACAAACCACCAGCCTGGTACCCATGCACCCATGCATGGACTTCCCTCAACACCTCTCTCAGTCCAAATTTAGTGAATGGTTGTTTCATAAAAACACATGTACATGAGACATCTTGTCACTATGTCTCTTCGTACTCTCTTTGCACTTAAAATGGCTAGTAAGCATCAAGGAAAAACACACATAGGCATTGACTGCTAAAGACAATTTAGTGAAAGATGAGAGTGCAGTCTGACTGCCTTGTCCTGCTTTTGACTAGGTTGAGGAGAGTAAAGTATGTGTCCAGCAACAGTCAACAATCGGTTATTTTATGTGTGGGACTAGACTCCTTCCTCTCACCCTTTCTGTTCTGTGACTCTTTCTCTCACTGGAAAACACAGTGTACCAATTTTAAACCACATATCCCCACACTCCACATTTCTATTTATTGCAATCTATATCCACATTTATTATTGTTGTTGTTATTATTATTGTTGTTGTTATGGTTGTTCTTTATGTCATTGCTGTTGTTTTTGTTAATTTTTTTCATGATCTAATATCAGCTTTTGGCTCAACTTTTGGCTCAAAAGTTGTTTTGGTAATGAAAGACTTTATGAAAAAAGGGGAACACTGCCAAAACAGCGAGAATTAGAAGCAGTTACTGAAGAAATTGAGTGAACCCTGTGATATTGTGTACTACCATTTCAATCTACACTCCATACTTTTCCCAAAGAAAGCATCAGTAGGCGAGTTGAAACCCAAAAATAAGACAAAGCATAAGAAAATATACTTTTCTTTTTTTAAAAGAAAATAAATATTGACAATCCATTTATTGAGCCATTTAAAACTATGTTCATTCACATCTCGGGAAATGGACGTGTGTACAAAAGCAACGTGGCTCCTTTGTGGCATAGCCTCTGTGGACACTATGGCAAAACTTGGATCCAGGGTCCTGATTTGCTTTTGAGAATCAGCTGCTACCTGCTCATTTCTGGAAAACAGAATAATCGTCATTGGTAACCTTACACTGACCTTTAAACTGTTTTTGTTCATGAGGTAATGTTTATGTAGATGTTGAATCTATGACAAATGACAGCATTTTCTTTATATGTGTATGATGTGCAAATCCTAACAAATGTCTCCACTGCAAAACATTCACTCACATTAACATGTTAAACAGTTTTTTTGATTGATCATCAAAATTGAAAAACTGTAAAATAATAATAATAATAATAATAATAATAATAATAATAATAATTGAAAACAAACATTTAAAAAACACTATGTTTTTACTTGATTGCTAAAAGCATTGATGCTCATTGCTTTCTAGAAATCTTCTCTAGTTTCCCGAATACAAAACCTCTACATCTTTAAGCTGGTTATGCAGTATGACAATGTCTGGCTACTGTTTTGAGGAACTATTCAATTAGATGTCTAACAGGGCTGAGGATGTCTAACAAGACATATGCTGGAGTACCTATAGTTCACATGGAAGTATTATGACAGACCGAGCATCCATGCCATACCACAGGGAGCCGCCTGCATTTCACGCAAAGCAAACTGTGATATAAAGAGGATACAGTGTAAAGCTGTGGTTCCTAACCTTCGTTCTGGAGGACCCCCTCTCCTGCACATTTTTTAAAAAGTTTTCCTTGCTCTATCAAACCCACTGCAATTCAGAAAACGCTTACAGTTAAATCACATGTGTTGGGAGCAGAGAATACTAAACTGTCTAGGGCATGGGCTTCTCCAGGACCAGGGTTGAGAACCACTGGTGTAAAGTGTGGTGTTTTAAACCACTGCTGTCCATTTTTGTTTAAATCACAGTGTGTATCTCCTAGTCAGTGATATTTAACCACTAACCAACACATTTGAATTAAAGTGGGGCATTTATATGTAGCTTTCCCTGCCTGTCTTTTTTGACTGTTTAGGCTTGGTTTGCCACCTCTGTGATACTGGTAAAACTGTGTAAAAGATTTCAGAGCCAATTATTTAACCTTCTTTCAGAGCAGCAATGGTTTTACTGATTCTGGTTTAAATTCATCTCATCCCACCCAAATGAAATTTAAAATCATAGCCAGTAAAATACAAAATTTTAAGTTGTATGTCAGTATATTCATTTGCTGCTGGTGGATAAACAGCTTACATTGTTTTTTCAAGCAATAACACTGTCGAAAAGATATTTTTTTTTCTCCCAGCTTGCATTATGTGCAAAACATATCCTGGCAATACGTATCACTGATTTTTCATATTGTATTAGATTTGTAATGAGAATGCCTATATATTTACAAAGTTTAGAATTTCTAAAAGTTGCTTGTTTTGTGACATCCTGAGGTATGTGAAATTTTACAGACCTGGAATGGCAAGACTTATTTTGAATCTATTCCTTAAAAATGTCAGATATTTGCAGGCTCTGATAAGGGTGTCTAATAACAGAGTACTGATTGTCAGGTGGATGTAAACCTTAATTAAACCTGTCAATCAGCTCTAGCTGTAGGAGGCCAAAGCCCACCCCTACCATTATTATCCCTCACCCTCTCGTGGCCCCGCCCCCTGCAGCGCCCAGTGAAGTCTGAAACAAGCAGCTTTGATGAGTTCGTCTCTGCTCTGTTCCTAAATTATCCACAGCCCTGGTGAGACAAGTGTGTGCATTCTAGACTGGTGTTTAACCTGCTGCAGAGGTGGCCTCCCACTGCCTCAGCTCCTTCATCACCTTCTCCTCCTCCCTGTCCTATACAGAGTTTGTGCTAAGTGAGAAAACAAAGACGATTTGCAGAGTCCCTGATGAGCGATAGGTCAGGGTCACTCACCAATTATCTGTCTCTTCTGTGACAGGAGTCTCGTCTTTGCCTTTTCAATTTCTAGCACTTTGTCTCATTTTCTCCTCCACCAGGCAAGAGACAATCGCTCTCACTCACGCTGTGCGGTCGAGGTTAATTGGAAGTGAACATGTCCCCTTGTGGGGAAACAAGTGGTTCCTAGAGAGCACAAAACCTTTCACCATAGGTGTTTTAAAAAAAAAAAACATTTTTAAATAATAGATTTAATCAGAATAAGATGGAAATCAATAATAAAAATGAATCCAGGAGTAAGAAGAGAGATCACAGTTTCTGATCTGATTATCAGTCACAGACACACATGTATACATGAATACATTATATCACATTCCATTGTAACCATTCTTCTGTAATGTAGCACTTAATGATTAATTTTATGTGGCATGTTTCTGTTTTTTGGCAATCCTCTCTAAGGCATCAATTACAGAAAGAAGCATTTGGTTTTCACTCCATTTTTTTGTATTCTTTCAGTGCGCCTTATCTAAGCACAAGGCTCTGTCTGCTAGCTTTGGAGACAAACTGTTTATCCTCATTAACTACAATGTGAATCAGGTTTGCCACTCTAGGATTGGTACTTTTCCTCAATCAAATGGATCATCATTATCACTAAGTGATAATAAATTATGTGCATTATTTGGCTCTTTGGTTTGTGTGTCTTAATGTTTCGTTTTTGTTTTCTCAAATTGCTGTCATTTAAATAAAGTGCATCAATGGATAATTTGTAAGCCTCTGGATCTTGTACTTCATACTCCAAGTCAGTTTGTATTTGATCAAAAATGCAAATTCAGTTGGTTACGGATGAAGCAAACCATAACAACTGACATTTTACCAAGTATATTTTAAAAGTTCAAAAAGCACAGCGGTTGTCTTTAGAACAATGCAATGTTGTCTTTTGCATAGAGACTAAGTCTTGGGGAAAATGAGTGGTGTGGCCACAAGAACCAAACACGCTTTCATAAAAAGCAACCAAAACAAACCATAATAGGAAAAAATTGCCCATTTGGAACTATGTTACTGGAAATGATCAGTAATGACACAACTTTTTGTAATCATTTGCTGAAGAAGATCTTTAAATAAACCATCAAAATTGTGTGGGCAACTAACCATCACTGGTGACCACCAAAAAAAGCTTTTTATCACATGTTTTTGGATTTCACTAAACCACATGCATATAAAAAGAAACTTTTGAAATCTGCAATATATAAAATTTACAGACTTCCCCTAAAAAGCTAAATACTAATTTGGGCAGCACATTTGCTGGTTAGTCAGCCACTGATATCCCTTTTTTTAGTGAACTCAGTATTCATTATGCTATGTCTTTATAAGTATGTCTTTATCATAATTATTTCAATCGGCATATTTCGACTATTATTTTTGTATTCAAAAGGTGGTTAATATGTTTGGTAAAGGCAGAGATAATATGGCCAGCTCCCTTTTAGCCTCCATAGTCTCACGCTGCCGCTATACAGCTACACAGCCTCTATATAAAGTCTCTCCTCATTCCAAGTCCCTGGCCACCTGCCAGTCCTCCCTCCCTGCCACTGCTTCCTTCTTTTCAAAAGCAGCTTGCAGTGGTGTCCTCTGGTTTTCATTCAGTGCCAGTCCCCCAATCTCCTAATTGAACTTATTATTCGCTCAATTGGCTTGTTTTAACCCTTTCTCCCCTCCAGGTCTGAAGCTGGATGTCGTTAAGCTGGGGATTTTTTCAACATCCAACACGGGTATTAAGGGAGCTGTAAGGGGTTTGATATAAAATCTTAGTGCTGGCAAGAACCGCTGCTGCGTCTGTAAGCTGCTAGCTGCAAGTCAAGCCTTGTTCTGGCACTGTGGTCATGGTAGACCACCCAGAGAGAGGACCACGCAGTTTGTTTTATGGATGATGAATTCTCATCTCAGTCAACATATCAACTGACCTAACATCAGTCACTCTTCTTCATCTGTTTCCAGCCTGTAGATAAAGGGCAGAGTGACAATAAATCCTATAAACCATCTGTGTGCAGTTTTCTCACACTCAGTAGGAAGTGGTTCATGTATGTCTTGTGATACCATATGGATGTCATTCGCCCCTATCAGCATCCTCTGGTCTACTATGGTCTATATACAGTCAACTTAGTATCCCCCTCCATTAATTCTATGTTTTTGTGTAAAAACATCAAATTCATCTGATTGTCTTAGAATTAGGCAAACACAACCTCACTCGAACATATAACCTTATCACCATGCCAAATATTTATTTAATAAAAATAGACGAAAAAAGAAAACAACATATGGGCAATAATAAGTACCCTCCATGATTCAATAGCTTGTAGATCCACCTTTAGCAGCGATAAGATTAAGTAATTGTTTCCTGTATGATTTTGTCAGGCTCTCATACCTTTCTGGAGGAATTTTGTTAACACACACCTGAATGTTCCAGAACAGCAAACAGTCTTTTACAAAGGTCTGCACACCTGCTGATGATAAATTAATCTTGGCTGCAACTTACCCTCTTAAATCCTGTGAAAGTAGTATGGGGGTGCTTAGTATTGCCCGCATGTTTTTTTCTTTTTCACTTCATTTTGTTAAATAAATAATGGCATGGTGAAAAAAGTTATATGTTGTACATCTTTTGTTGTATTTCCCTAATACTGCTTCAATCGGATGATTTGTTTCATGTCTTTGCACAAACAAAAAAACATAGAATTAAAAGAGGGGTACTAACTTTTACACATCCCTGTATATAGTTTCTACTGTACATGTGATTGTTATGTAGTATATAAAAATGTGATTCTTTTATATACAGTAGGAGCACTTTTAGGTTGATAATAAAAAATAAATCTGCATCTGCAACACTGTGTTGCCTGTTAATAATTATAGACCACAAAAAAAGTGCATGTAAGGAAGCTCACGGGGCCCTTGTGGCTAGAAGCTTTAAAGGGGACATAATAAAAGGCATTATTGTTGCTACAGTAAGGCTTCAGATGTTGCATTGTGCGTAATAGATAGTTATTTGGGTGGTACTATTGACTGATTTATGTGTTTCTTTCTATTTTTATATGTGTGTATTCTTTTTTTGACTAAAACCATAGCTTAGTTAAACATTTATACTTTTCCTTGACTCCTGACCGTCTGGAGTCTTTAGAAATGGAGGTTTTCTAATATGTACAGTATATATATTTTCAATTCTAGTTGATGTTTAGGGCATCGATGTGTAGTAAATGGTAATTCCTCTGATGTATTTGGTGCGGCCATGATGGACGATGAGCAGGAAGGCAGATTGACAGCTCTCTGGCGGGGGAGTAGGGGCAGCTGCCAGGGCACTGCTGCTGGGGTATTAAGGCCTGATGGCAGCATGATTAGGGGCCATTAGAGGTGAGAGTAAGGGGGCGGCAAGGGACGCAGGTGCACCAATGCCAGCTATTACCCAGAATTCAGTGGGGTGGAGCGCAAAAACACACCTGTGGTCTCCCGTTGGCACACTGTCACACTGCACACCCCCTCATCTCTCTCCTGCACATTAATACACACACTGATAAACAAGCTAATACTCAGAGCACTCTCTCTCTCTCTCTCTCCAGTATGTGCTTTTTCATCTCCTCCTGTTCACTTACTGCCACTCAATCCAATGTGGTATTTTCCTATTTTACATTACCACAGGCTTTGCACCATTAGCTGCCGGTAAAATATAAAAAATAATTAACTTATAATATTTACACTATCCAAGATCTCATCTTTAAACATTACAATAAACTAACTATAGACACTAACTGGCTAATGGAGTTTAGTTATCTACTTTCTATACCCTGAAAACATTTATGATTATGAACTGTGGCAATGAATGAGCATCATGAATCCCTGTTCTGGGATAAGTAGCTGAACTAGTGCACTCAATTAAGGTCGTAAACCTGACACACTGCGATGGAGAGAAATGTGAGCTGTGGTGATGGCCTCCCCGGGGACACCAGGCTAAAGCAGGGCATCTGTCACTGGCCTGTATCAGAGTGTCGTACGCCGACATTAATGCACTAAACAACAACACTCACATAAACACCACCATCCCCACCCCGCCCCCCCCCCCCCCTTTGAATAAGCACTCATGAGCAAACATTCAATTACCCCAACCAAGCAAAAACATTATAAATGTCTTTATTTGATGACATTTGGTGCTCTCAATTAGCATCACAAACCATTTTGAAATAGCTTTTGACATACACAAGAAGACTTAGTCTCAAAAGATAGTCTCAAAGCAGAAAACATGCTGTAACTTTAAAGTGTAACCAAATACATATAATCTTTAATACATCCATACACGAGAAGGTCCTTGTAAGTAGTTCAGGTATCCAATAAACAGGAATGTTCTGTTCAGCCAAAGTGGTTGACTGCCCCATGGGAATATCGTAGTTTATCATAGTTTGAGAAACAGCAGAGTAACTCTATAAGCCGTCATATAGTTTTTAAATGAGTTATAGTAATAATGTAATATATTCATTTAGACCTGTGCAACCTGACAAATATGACAAATGAATATAAAAATACTTAGACATATTAAGTATATGAGCTATACATGTACACGACATCATATTATCCATGTGTTATTAGTATATATTGTTTTCAAGTTAATACAACTGTTTATAAAGGTTTAATCAGATACTCTGTGTTAAATGGTTGAACAGCAATTCTCCTCACAGTACCCCACTTAAATGCCATCACTGCCTCCTCCCTCAACATGCATGGGCTTAGTGGCAGGTGTGTGGAGCTGGGGTGCCTGGGGGAGCCCCGAGGCACCCACACCACTCTGCCTACTACTGATGCTTTCTGACAACATGTACTGTTATGAAGAAAATGCTGCAAAATTCATTCAGGTCACAACATACTTTTTAGTTATCGGCAAAAAAAAAAAGGACTAAGAGAGAATTGCTCAGATGCCATCCTGAAACCAAAGACCTAATACAGTAAGTTCACATGTAGGGTTATGCACTTGTTGTTAGGTGATGTCTGATGTTTTCTATTTTATCTTTATTTATTATTATTATTATATGTACAACATAGAAGAAATGACAAAGCTCTTGAGTTCTTTCCATATTCTGTGTAGATATGAATCAGTCCTAATTCGTACCCTTATATGCCGTGACACACACACTCTATGAATGATTGACCCTCTGAGACGCTACAGTATCTGATACTGGCCTCTCTCTAGGTATTAACTGCTGGACGTGACTGCGCGGACTTAAGTGGTGTCACTTATTGGCTCCACGCTGGTGGACTTATTAAAGAATCACTGGTCATGTCACTCTCTCATTCATCAGATCCTCTCATTCTCTATCAGATATTTAACTGAAGGCACACACTGTTAGCCAAAGTAAACAAAAAAACTCTTAAAGATTTACTTTACAGAAATGCCATATATATTAATAAGCATTTAAGAAATATCAAGAAGTTTTCTTCTCTAATTGAATGTCTTGGGTGCTGTAAACTAGATTTGTGCATGTTATACACACCACGTCGTGAGCAGCACAGGGAGTGGCCTTTACACATACCATTTAAATTATCATCACAGACAGACAGAAAAAAAACACCCTAACACAAATATCTTTACACAGTATTCAATATTTAATAGCAAGGCGTCACATAACAGGTTTCTTCCTCCAACACAACCCCATGCTGACGATGCAGCCCCAGAACTCTCCACAGCTTCCCTCCATACTCTCCATCCAGCTAACCGAGCCACTGTGGAATGAAGGTTTCGGGGGCTTTCAGGTTTCCCATCTATATATAGCAGCCAAACATTGCCTGCACGGCCACGTTTATGCGGACAGTTGTGGCCGATTGTGCCTTTTACAAACTGTGGGCCCCAGTGATTGTTGGTCACTAGCGACTGTACAAAAATAGAGAATAATGATGGCCTTGGGGTTCATTGTGCCTCTTCATGGTATTAAAGGTTTGAGTTGCACACAGGGCAAGAGACAGGCCACTCGTTAAAAAAAATAAAATAAAAATAAAAAACATACAAGAATAACTCCAGCTTTTCTGGTCAACTCAATACTGCTTGTCCTGTTATAAAGAAGGGCCTTTTACAAAACCTGGGTTTTAATTTTAGCTCTATAAAGTTTGAATTGTGCAAAGTGTACAAACAAATCAAATTTAAGATAATTCTACTTGCTGGTGCTGTTGTAGGTGTCACTCACACCGATAGTGACCGGGATGAATGCAGCATGCTCTCAACTCATAGGTGGTTGGGGTGGGGGTTTGTTTTCCCTCTTCCTGTTCTTTTTTTTGTCTTTTTCATAAGGGATTAATGTGTGACAGATAGTGGTTGGCTCCCAGGCCTGTGTGTGTGTGCTTGAAATGCCACTGCTCTCTGACCCTTTAGCGGTTAATGGCTGTCCGTCAGTCATTAGGACAGTTGGAGTCATCAATATTAACTTTCACCATTTGGCCAAGAAAAGGGGAAGGTGAATAAGGGCAAGGACAAGAGGTACGGACAAAGATTGCCACAAAATGGAAACATAAACAAATGTAGTGCATAATTCAACAGTATACTTGAGTGTATGTTTCAAGTTCCAAGTTTTATTGACGTATGCACAGTAAAGAAACATGTTCCCTGTACAATGAAATTCTTTCTTTGCTGTCCCCCAATGAATGCAACAAACAAAATAAGCATAACATAGAATAAAATTATAGGTATAAAAAATAAGGATATATATATATATCAAAGAAAGAATTAAAAACAGAATATGAAAATATGAAGAAAAAAAATGTGTGTATGTGTGTGTTTTTACATAACCATGTGTGGGCGGCTGGGCTGTATTAGCTCACCTGTGGCACTCAGTACCTCCCATCCTCTCCGTCACGCTCAATTAGCCTCTTCTGAGCGCGTGCAGAGCTGCCTCTTCTACTGGCTGCCATTGGCTGATAGCCTCTGGAGATAGGATTGAGCTGCTGTCTCCTCTGCAGCCCCAGCATGCAGCTCTCTGTCTGAAGATGGCTGGATTGATAGCATTCACAACTATAACAGCAGTCTTTCATCTGCTGCACATCTCTCAATCCCACACCAACTACGTGCAAGAGGGAACAAGCATTGGACCATGCCACCTCTTAAGAGGCTTCGATCGAGCAGATGAAACGTTGGCATACGATGTGAAGACATTCTGACGTACATATTAATATTGTAGTGAAATTCTGGTATGGTACAGTATGAAGCAATCTGAGCGTTTCCTATTAAGTGCAGTTATTTATCACATTTATATTGAAGGCTGAAAGCTATATGGCCACGATTATATCTGGAGAATCTGAGAGCGAAATTTGGGTCTTAAGTGTATGTAAAGCCTTCTCAACAAAACATTATCTCAGTCAACTGTAATTTAAACTTCAATTATAGTTTTGATTCTAGAATTCCCTCTGTAGCTGATATTTTTATTGACCCCAGTGGAACCTCTGTAGATCATCTGTTGCAGTGTGTTTGTGTATTTGTGTGTTAATGATGAATCAGTTTCCACACTTCAGAAGCAGTGGCCCAGGACGAGTTTAAGAATGTTAACCTTCTCCCTAATAGATGACCACTGGAACTGTGACTGTTCATTCAACACACACCATTATCTGTGAATTAATCATTTGCTCATGTATTCATAGCACTTTCACTCAGGAAAATATGGAATCTAGTGCTTCTCTTGATCTTTTCACATCACTCAATGTCATACCGCTTTATTTATTTTTTTCCCCCCTTCATTTGCAGTGCTTGATAATTGGTTAATGTTACACCCTTTCTTTGGGGTAAAACCTAAGTGTTCTTCATGTAGGTCTGCTCTTCCTTTTCTGACTGTAAACTTCACCACTGTTAAAGAGCTGATAACTTCTTATCCTAAACATCAGCACTTATCAGAATGGGGATAAATGTGGGATGCCCACCCTCCAGGGCAGAGTTCTCTCTCTCCTTGTTCCCCCGAGCCCCTTCTCCCTGTCCAAATCTATAATTGTGGTCTAATGGCTGTGTTTGAAGCTGATCTGGTGCATAAACAGGCGGAGGAAGTCTTTAGAGCCATAATCACTCTATTCCTCCTCTCTCCTTCGCTCTCCCTTGCTCTGCATCCCTCCCTCCACTTCTCTTGTTCGGCCCGATTAGGCCCCTGCCTCCCAGACAACTGCAAACAATTAGGCAAATTAGTGGCTCCACCATCACCATCAAGAGGCCTGCTTGTTTATAATTTAATCGAAGCGAATGTCAAAACAGTCAAGGCTTGAGAGAAACAAGATGTGTCCGTGAGATGAAATTTAAACTGCCAGCCAGTCCAAAATATTAAGAGAGTTTGTTTAATAGGGAGACAGGAACATAAGAAAAGAGAGAATAAAGGGGGTAAGAGGTGGAGAACAATTTAAATAAAAAAAAAAGCACTCAGCATTTTTTCACATTTGTATAAAGATGCCGTTCCTTTCAGTTCCTTTTTCTCACACTCACTCACACACAAGCATGTATTGGTACTTGCTTTTCTCATTCTTTCTCAGAACTTTAATGGCACCAGAGATCGCGTTGCTCCAAATAAGCTGAAACTCAAAAACAACAAGTAAATGCAATGTTTACCAGGATCTTTCCACCCCAGTGAACAGGAGTGACCTGGTGTAGAGGTAAAAGGGACAAAAAAAATCAGTACAATGATGGATTAACACTGAGCACAACGACTTTCCCAGCAAATACTGATAGATGTGAAGTACAGAGTGAGTTTTTGAATGTTGGGGCATCAGACGTACATACAGTAGTAGTGAATGTCACTTTGTATATAACAGCTGCATCACCTGAATTGTATAAAGAATATCTGTTATAATGTAGGGCCAAATCACACCACTGTGTCACTGATCAACGGCGTGTCCTGCAACATAAAGGTTCACCCTAAAGGTTCATTCTCATTCCCTTAAAAACCCAAGCGGCACAGATCTGTGCCAGCAACACAGTCAAGTCAAGTCAAATCAAGTAGGCTTTATTGTCACATACAACATAAATTAACAAAAACTAACTAGCTAACTTAGAGACCTAATTAGCTGGCTAGCTGTCTACGTTTTTATACCGAGGAGACAACATAAAGTCTGCATGTGCACGTGCAAATGTGCAAATGAAAGCGACGAAGTGACGGTGCGACAAACATGACATTACAATACCAGGTCAAATAGGTCAATGACAAATAGAAAAAAATATATGTGCTTATATGAAAACCTTGCAGGTCTGTGTTAACGGGGACGCTTCAGACATCAAATTGTGTATTTGGGTTTTCAAATATGTCAGGTAGAACAAAAGTTAACATTACCTTAATAGCGTGCAAAAAATGTAGAACTCTCAAAATGAGCTCTTTTTTTTTTCATTAGGCCAAATAGGCATGTTTGTATGGGTAAAATTAAATTCAGTTTATCATATTGCCTAGGATGTGCTGAAAAACAGGATATGTCACTCTATACTGCACAATTAAAAAATATGCTTTTTTTTTTTAAATAATAATAATAAAAAAAACAGCTAAACAAAAATTGAGTTTTAAGAGCTACACATTCTTTGGCATGTCTTTATTTGGGATCTACATTGAACCCTACAGTCAAATGATTAGTGGGAGTTTGAATTGAAGCAAGAAGAACCTCTTTAGAATGCATCAAGAGAATCAAGAGTTAAATGTAAGAAAGAAAGAAAGAAAGAAAGAAAGAAGCAAACAAACACAACAAACAAATCCATGATGGTCCCATAAAGAAGAGGAAATGATTATTTAAAGAACAAATTTCCTGTGAGTGGTCGTGATGCTATAGCTAAAGAGAGCGGTGTTTAATAGGTAGATGGATGGGCATGGGGCAGGTGAGTTGAGAGCTTGGCTCCAGCACTAATGGCCTAGACAGACACACAGGCTCTACCTATCAGCCTCCAGTCTGCATACAGCCCACGAGTATCAGCCCTCTAATTGGATCAGTGGTACGAATGTGATTACCGGCGGCGTATTTATTTACATAATAATTATTACTGCCAGCTCCATGGTGCTAGAGGAGAGAGGGGGTGTATAGAGATGGTCCAACCCTGAACGTGTGTGTGGTGGGTGGATGGGTAGGTGGGGGTGGTCGATTGCGTGGGTGTATTGTGTGTGTGTGTGTGTGTGTATGTGTTTGAGGGACATGCCTCCACCCTCAGCACAGAGCTGATCTGATGGTATTATTCTATTAGTGCTGCAGTGTGAAGTTTGAAATGAGTTCTGATTGGATTAGTTAACAGCAAGGACTAGATAGTGCAGAATGAGGTTAGCGCTCGCACGTGCAAGCAGGCAGCCCGAACACAGGCAGGCGTAATTAGGCATCTGTCCAAGATAGAAACGCTGGACAGGTGCCAGTGCACAACAATAACACTTTCTATCATACTCATATAGGCACTCACAATAAACACTCGCTTTCTATTACACTATTGTTTGACTGTTTCCAAATCACTTAAACCCAACATATATCACTGACAACTGATATGTGTCTCATTAGATGACACCCACCCCCATCCACCCAACCCCATCACCCCCACCCCCATACACCCCAACCCAAACCTTCTTACCCACCTTGTCACTGACTGGGAACTGATGCTCTCTGAGATTGGTAGGAGTAAAATGATGCTTAATCACTGCATGCCCAAAACAGGCCATTACAGGAGCATTGAGCTCTGGCATTACGTGGCGCCTGCAGGGCCAGAACAAACCACCTTTTGTTAATATCCCTCCATTAATCAATCTTTATGTAAGCTACAAACCAGAGGGCCTTGCAACTTGATAAATACCCTCCAAACAAAAACAATTTACTCACCTAGTCTAAACCAACCTCCCCTGGGTGCTTGTGTTGTTCCTTTAGATTTATTTTGATATCTGTAGATATCTATGAATACATAAACACATGGTTAGCTTCATGGCGCGTGTGCGTGTGTGTGTGTTTGTGTGTGGTTAGCACAGGGTGGAACAGGAACTACACTCTATGGCTAAAGTGACCCAGAGGAGCACTTGAGGTTGAACACTTGAATAGTGTCTATGGGGCAACAAAGCTGTAGACATGGCTGTGTGTCATTCAGTGATGTGTGTGTGTCCTTTCCTCTATGGGCTCTACAGCTTCACAGAGCCAAATGCAATCCATCGAGCCTCCAATGAAATATCTAGCACACCTGCTGCTCTTGTGGGACTTACGAACAGAGTGTAATTTAATTAAACGTCTCAACCAGGGCATCATACTGGATGACCAATGATTAGTGAACACATTTATGCATTTATGCAAAAAATAAGACAAAAAGGACAATTTATCATACCTAGTCCAATATATTTTCGAACAGTGGGCGAGAAACCCACATGAGCTCAAGGAGAACCTGCACAACTTGACACAGCTTTCAATGACCCTGTTGCTGTTCGGCAGCAAAACTCTCACCCGAGCCATCCTGCCACCTAATGCAAAGGCTAAAAGAAAAAACACTCGGAAATATATGAACTTAGTATCTATGAGTCTTTTCCTTTTTTCTAACATCTATTCGTCCTCCTGATTCAAATTACTTCAATTTTGTCCTTTTTACCTTGATACAACCTAAATTTTCTGTCATCTTCATTTTTGTCCAACCCGTTCTCTCATTAGTGGCATTCTGTTCACTTTGTAATTCCACCCCCAACTCCACAACTCCCCCACTCCTTACTCTTTTTCTCCCCACTCTTCAGAGTGCCTAATGCTAGTGGTGGGATCTTCACAACAGATAACAGCACTAATTTCATTAATTATAAACCAATATGTTACTACAATCCTCCTGAGAATCCTGGCCCAACTCTGGCATCTGTGCACACATTGAGGAGGGAGGGATAGCAAAACTGAGGGGTTTAGACATGGTTAGAGAAGAGAGGAGGATGGGTATAAACTTCCTTGCCTGTCCTTGTCATTAGCAGCTACAAGTGTGACAATAACGATTTGAAAGTGTAGGTTATATGATATGTTAAACCCTCTGTTGAAGCGTGATCTGCATAGAAGCTCAAATTTATATAGGCATCATAGACCTTGATATGTTTAATCCCTCACTCACTCATTGTCTATACCGTTTATCCTGTATTAAGGGTCGCGGGGGGCCTGGAGCCTATCTCAGAAAACGTAGGGCACGAGGTGGGGTACACCCTGAACAGGTTGCCAATCCATCGCAGGGCACACACACATACACACACTCACACACACATTCACACTACGGACAATTTGGGGACGGCAATTAGCCTAGTCTTTGGACTTTGGGAGGAAACTGGAGTACCCAAAGGAAACCCTACAAGCACGGAGAGAACATGCTCCATGCAAACTTCATCCACACAGAGGTGGGAATCGAACCCGGACCAGGAGGTGCAAGGCGACAGCGTTAATCACAAAGCCACTGTGCTGTCTGTTTAATTTACATTTAAATTCTTTTTCATTCATTCATTTTCTGTACCGCTTTATCCTTATATACAGGGTCGCGGGGGCCTGGAGCCTATCCCAGGAAA
>JAOTQY010000048.1:23357132-23369598 GCA_026413445.1 Dolichallabes microphthalmus
GTTGATGCACATGCATCAATACCTCCATGGATCCCTTCCAATGCTTCAGGCCCCAGGATGGCCAAAACTTTTACTTCCTCCTCATTCAGAGGAGGAACTGAATTGATAACCCTGCAGTTTTTTTTCCTTCCCTTCTACGTGCTGCTCCGCTTGGTCACACTTGCAAAGTCCCTCCACTTGATTCTGACTTCATACCCATTTCCAGAAGCATAAATTTTTTGTGCGATTTCATTCCAAAAAGTTTTTTTGTCAAATTTGTAACTGTGTTTTTTAATTTGGAGAAAAACAAGATTTGATTGTTTCCCACATCCTCTAAAAGAACTGCAAGCTCTTTTTTAGTAAATTGTGGTTTTCGCGTAATTTTTACACATCAACTCTCATTAAACCATGGCTGTATGTCAAAGGGACATATATAGAAAATGATCTTGAGCAAAATAGATAACAGGTGTTCATAACACATTTACTGTAGGCATTTGGCAGACGCTCTTATCCAGGACGACTTACATTTTTATCTCATTACACATCTGAGCGTTAAAGGCCTTGCTCAATGGCCCCAACAGTGGCAACTTGGTGGTTGTGGGGTTTGAACCTGGGATCTTCCGAACCGTAGCCCAATGCATTAACCATTGAGCTACCCCTGGCCCCAATCCCAGCATTTTCAAAACCCATAATTTCTTTTTATTTTAATTGTACTGATGTATCAATACCAAATAAAAAATTAGTTCAAATGAAAGATAACTAACAGTTATAGATTTTGTTACCCGAAAAGAGCACATTTAAAATGTGTATGCCTATATATGTTTTATTGTACAAATAATGAATGTTGCATTTGTGACGTTATTACACCACTTCTACGTAACGTCACTGCGAAAGCGCATTAAATGCAAGCCAAAGAGAGAGAAAAGAAACACTTTACAGTCGTGGGCGATGTATCGAAGAAGAAGAAAAAGAACATCATAACGACAGATCAAACCAACATGGTTCTAACGATAGATCTGCGACACAGGTACTATGGTGTTGGGAAACAGTCGTGACTAGTTAGTTAGTTTCTTCAACGTTGCATCATACAATGGTGGTTAAGCAAAGAGCTACATCGTTGTACGGGAAACGCACCACAGTTCTGTTGCTCTCTAATGGTGTGTGGCTCAGCAGTAGCTCATTAACAAAGATACAGAACTTGGGCTTTTGAAGGAGGAGTGAAAGAAAGGAAGTGCATTAACTATGTTGCATTTCAATTACAGCATTAACAGTCACATTTTAAGGTATCTTTTGAATGCTAAATAGTAAAACATTTTGTCTGATATTTTGAGGTTGCTGTTGTCTGGGCAGGTCTCTGGCACCAAGAATTCATGAGAGATTTATTTATTTCTGGTGGAAGTAAGTGGAGTGATATTCTGGTCCAGAGTACTTCCCATTAAATTAATTCTAGCACCCAGACCTCAAGGACAAATATCTGAGAGTGAGTTGCCCTAGAAACCACAAAATCCAAGGGACTGTGTCTATCTTTTCAGCAAAACAACTGACTAATATAAGGACAGTCTCAGCAGCAAGTGACGAGATAGAGCTCTTCATTTTACATACTTTATGGAAACACTGGAGCTAATAGTAAATCATGAAAATAACCATTTGAATCCTCACAGACGTGCTGCTCTGACAAAAGACAGATCAGCCTCAATTATGAAGGCAGTCACAGAAATGCAAGTGGTCACACATATGAACATTTTCTGGTGGGACTTGCAGTGGAAACCCCAGTAATAAAACTTGGAATGATTCCTCTCAGAACGTTTTAGTTTGAGTGTTGTCTAAATGCTCAGTACTTAGTCTTGAGTCTGGGAATAGTGAAGTAAGTTAGGTATTTCTTTAGGTGTTGCCATCTAAGCAGTCAGTAGGGCCACCTTTAGTGAAATACCATCAAGCAAATAAAAAAATAAGACAAAATATACCCTACCTTTTGATATCCATTAATGGGCAAATGGGTGGAGAAACAGAGCCTTGCTCTTTTACCACAAGCTAACTAGCATAGCTTTAGCGCATCTACTGTAAAGTGCTAAGGTGAATAACATTCATTTATATGCAAACATCATTTCACGTTTGAGCCACCCCAGTGCACTTGTCACTCAAATCGCCACACCCCTATTTATGCATAATTGTATGGCATAATGTAGGTTTAAATGATGAGTTATGTAAAACTTCACCCTGCCATAAATGGCAAATCTAGCTTGTAAGTTTGGACATTTTAACATGGAGGGTACACAGTATGTGGATTTAATCAATTTTGGACACAGTAACATTCAAGTAACTGCTCTTTTTTTGCACTTCCACATTGAACTCATTTTTCAGATCCTTGGTCAGGCTCAGTGTGAAATGGCAAAATGGCTGACTGGACAGAGATTCCTGGACATACCCAGGAACCAGTAGACAATCGGTTTGGGACAAAAGTCCAGACTGAGCTTGATCTGTTGCCACAATGACCACAACCAGGCAAAAACATGAAGCATCATATCAGGGATGATTAAGACATTTTCTTCACTTTTTTTGCAGTAAAATGACCAAGGCACAACTTACTGAGTCTATCAAGACATCAATGACAGCTTTAATCCTCATTTGTCTCTAAATGAAATCCCGCCACATTGGATGCAATCTTGATGGAATTGTTTCTACATGTTCAACAATTGCTTTACAACTGCATGCTGTCAAACACTAGTTTCATTCAAATGTCTACATCAAATTCAGCCCAACCTTAACTAAAAGAAGGAGCTGTCAACCACATAGGCAGTAAGACTCATTCTTAGTATGACAACTTATTTTAGCCCAAGTGGTGCACAGGCACGCTTGTTATCCCCAGAATTCTTGTAACAAATCTATGTTTTAACATGTACACCTACAGGTACTTAACCTACACACACACACACACACACACACACACACACACACACACGTGTCTTACTATCCTTGAGAGGACCTTCCATTGACATATTTATTAGAGCTGAAAAGATTGCTATGCATGCACCTAAATCTAACTCCAACCCTAACCTCATTAACCAAAAGGACCTTATTTTTGCTTCTTTAGTTTGTTTCTTTTTCAATAAAACCTGTGGTTTTGCTTGTGGGGACCAGTCAAAAGTCCCCACAAGGTCTAATCTCTCTCTCTCTCTCTCTCTCTCTCTCTCTCTCTTTTATTACCATATTGTGGGTTTATGCTTTGTTTGTGTGTCTCTGTGCAGAAATATTTAGCTGATCATGTGTGATTGTAACGTCGGGCAGCAACACCCAATTATTACCCTAAGAGGAGCCTTCTATTTAGGCTTATTCTATGGCTGCTATATTTACCCAGGCATGCCTTGATGCCGCCGCACTGAAGGCCTGACTCTAGTGTTCAGAGAACCTGCGCCCCACCACATTCCTCTCTGCCCATAATGGAGGACTCAGTCTGGCCGAGAGATCCACCGACTCCCAAAAACAGAGTCGCACAGTGGTGTGCAATCCTTCTAGCATAACATGCAGAGCTTGATCTGAAAAGCATCTGGTTTATTACACGGTATTGCTGTTTGATCAGTTGAATTGTGTCATCTACAGTAAACATAATCAAGTTCAATGAAAAAAAGAGATTTTTCAGATGCCCAGTATTGCCATTCTCATACACATCTAACACTCACAACAGCTAACATAATTCTTGAGTCTGCTGGAAGTGTTACTTAAATATGAAAGGAAAATTCATCCCATACAGCCAAGCAAATACAGTCCTGTATTCGTGATGTTTCCAGGTGCCTTTAATAATGCAGAGGGTTTTCATTCAAAGTTGAAGGATTGAGCAAAGAACATCAGAATGAACATAAAAAGGAGAGGAGGAAGGTGAATCCAGTAATTCATCACTTGGTTTAAAAAGCACTCATTCTCAGGTCATGAATAATTTGGCAACACAACACTAATTTTGCATTAGACTAACGATTCACAGCCAAGGAATACTTTCCAGCTCTCATGGGCTGTTTAGCCTGGTGTAATTTTTTTCCATTAAGTAATGTTTTTCCTTTTTTCCCATGGTGCATGGTTCATGGTGAATATAGGTCATATGGAGGAGCCTGGCGAAGCTGTGCAGGGACTCCACAAGCAGCAGGGCTTCACGCCACGGCGCTATTAATTCAGGCCTCGGCAGCTTTAATATTTGATTTCGCTGATGGACTGCATCTGTGCTGCTCTGCGATGCAAACATTATTATACGTACTAAGTGGCTTAATTGTAATTAGAGCTGAAAATTTAATTAAACCCAACAATAAAGCAGATCGCTGAGAGTTTTTCCATCCACCTCTCCTCCCTAATGCGCTCGGTTAACTCTTTGTCCTCTCTGGCTATCACATGTCCCATTTTTAGATGTATATAGGATACAAGTATATAACACGTTATGTTTAATATTTATAGCGATACTAAATAAAAGAGCCCAAATATGTTTATTTTCTTTTGCGTGACCGAATCTTTTAAAGTTAAATTCTATATAATTAATACTGTTCTTTTGAATATTGTATTTATGAAAAGAAGAGGATTATTTGATTTTCCCTCAAAATTTTAGCCCTACTTCTAGTATTTGAAAAAAAAAAGCTTATTTACACACACACACACACACACACACACATAGACACACAAACAGTGAAACACACTGGCCGTCTCACCAGCCCGTCTGTTGTGTTATATTATTTATTAGACGTGAGGCCCGTTAGCCAGGCTGCTGCGAGGCTGGTCTGCAAACAGCACGGTGTTGGGGCGACATGCTTTTGCACTCTCCTTACAGGCCCCGTGAGGCTGATCAGGGCCGAGGTGAGGCGACAGGCTGCCAAATATCGCCACCCCAAATCCCTTCCCCTTGCTGACAGCTACAAATAAAGGACACTCCATTAAATGAGTTCCCAATCACCGGCTGAAAGGATAGAATGAAACTTCCTCTTCGTAGACAAGGTATTACAGTAAAATAATTTTTATGTAAATCACTACTTTCTTTAGTATGTGATAGCTGTCTATATACTGTATACTGTACCATGTCTATGTGATCAGTCAGAAAGGAGATTTCTCCACTCAGGTATGACCACATGTTACTTTCCAGATGTGTCACTGCTGTCCTCTTGTATTTCATCATTCTTTTCCCTACCTCTGGATGCACCTTTTTTCAGACCTTTTCTTGTCTTGATGGTCAAAGTGAATGTAGTAATTCAGGCCAAAAACAAACAAGGCTATCTTCACATCCAACAAAGACATTTCAGCTTGTTTCCTTTTACTTTGCTTCATTAAGTATTTTGGTAATCCTTCTACATCATAGTAATCATCAATCCAATGTTAACACGTCTTCCTGAGTGATGGACCTGCCAAGCCATTAAGAAATAAAGGGCAATATGTGGGAGTATAATGGTAACTCTATATTCACCCAGCAGCAGTACTATACCACTGCATTCCCTAATGCCACACAATTTATCAATTATGCGTTGTTTAAAATACTGATGCTCAGATTGAACTCCCACACACCACATGCTATACAGGATATCTTCACTCCCTAGAGTCCAGCTATAGCTCAGCAAGATTTTGTCTTTTTTTCCATCCTTTGCGTGACACTTTTGCTTAACAAAGAACAGAGGAAAATGCCTGCGCTGATCCACGTCACATATTCTTGACATTGACATTATACCATCAAAGGCTTGGTGCACAGTACTATGCATTTCTACATACTGTATAGCTCCACCTCTATCTTTAAACGAAGCACAGTTTTTGTTGCCAGACTGAAACAAGAACTATTTGTACTTTTGCCACGCGTTTCATTTCATTGCATAGCTTTATTCATAAATAAAGTTTTATATTCATACATAAAGTTTTATATGATAGAAACAGCAAGAATTTGAGCAAACGGTAAAGTCTATCAGAAAAAGAATGATATCATCAGCATTAGTATATTTTTATTTAAGTGAAACAATTCTATGTCTATTTTGTGGGACTAATCAATCATCACTCTTTCCACCCTTTTCAGTATTCTGAGACAAGGGTTAACAATTTCAGCATGGGTACAGTACTTAGTCACACTGGATGTGATTTGGCAGTGACGGTAATGACAAAATATGAGATTCCTTACACTGCTGTGCTGCACTTGTCCAGCAGAAATGTTCAGACTGTGGCTGGTGAACATTTGGGCAGTCAAGACTGAAATGAGCTTAGATG
The DNA here is from genome assembly GCA_026413445.1 of Dolichallabes microphthalmus. Taxonomy (NCBI): domain Eukaryota; kingdom Metazoa; phylum Chordata; class Actinopteri; order Siluriformes; family Clariidae; genus Dolichallabes; species Dolichallabes microphthalmus. Next base: position 23,363,325 of record JAOTQY010000048.1, read on the forward strand.
CAGCATCGGGAGTGAAAGTGAATTCAATGTGACCTGGCAGTATCATGTGCATGTTTGCAGGAAGCTGTGGGAAGCCCTGCATGTGGCTGGGTCTGGCACAGGGCAGTGGGGCATGGACCTGCACATCTGCTGGCAACCTGCAGCAGCAACCTCTGCTTTCACCCCACTGAGCTTCACTGATTTTAAAAATGAAAAGCATGAGGAGGCAACATAGGCTATTAATTCAACAACAACTAGTTAGGTTGACCTGAATAAGTACCTTTTTTATTTTTGCTCCATCATGCCATCTGTCTATTTCCATCCACCTCCTTAACATGGAAAAGCCTTGAGGTTTAGTGTTTGCAAATTTGAGGTATTTTGCCTTGAGGTATTGTTCATCTTCCTTCATCTGCTGGTCTCATAAAAGTTTACAGCATCATCCTCAACCAGGCAGAGAGCCATGATGCCTGAACTGAAGAACAGTGCATGTGGAGGGTCCTGCAGTTTGGCACATTCATAGTGTCTGAGAGAGCGAGGGCATGCGGGTTGAGTGTCACCAGGTTAGTTTAGCATCTGCTCCCATCACACATTCCATTATTGGAGTGAGTGCTGGATTTCACATTTATTGGATCGTTAACTCAACCTGGCAGGCAATCAGTGTGGATGGCGTCCATGCCAGGATCCCCAGTTTCTCACACTGAAGACCTTTTTGTTCAACACGGTGATTCTACAATAGCTTCTTTTGATTTTAATGTTATCATGGAGTTACATCAACCATGTTCAAAAACAAATGACCTCCACTACAATAATATTTCAGTCCAACATGTAGACCTGGTTAAGGTAAGTGCCAGAGCATTAGTTTTATAATGAATCTAAATTTGAACGGTTTGCTAGAGTTTTCCAAAAGAAAGGCTAAACATTATCATGGAATTTTTTTGTGATTTTCCAAAGCATAAAAAGATGTTAATTGCCATTGTTGTTGTGTATTTTGATTCTCTGCGGTTTTGTTTTTTTTACTGCAGTGTATTATACTCCAGTAGGAGAAAAACCTACTGATTGCTTCCCATTAATTTAAAGTGGCTGTAATGAACAGCTGTGAGTGGTATGATGTGGTCACTAATTAGCAGTCACACCAATGATGATGGGTAGTTAGTAATACAATAATACTTTTTTCTTTTTTTTTTATGGGATGAAACCTCTCAAAGATCCTGAACTGATGTGCGGCACTCCTGACGAGGACACACCTGCTGTAATTATAATCAGTGTTATATAATCTTTACAACGAGGAAGAGTACACGCTGACATCTAAAATCCTGCATGACCTTATGAATCCTGTGCGCAATATATCATGTAACCTCAATACTGGCAATGTATGAATGTGAGCTTTTTTTATTCTGAGTTTACTTAAGTATAACTTAGTGCTCATGTGGGAAGATTTTGTTTTCCTTAGATTTGTTTGAAACAAACCTCAAAAATATACATGGCGTCCTTAAGAGCATTTGATTCAAACTGACAGCCTCCAACCCTCAGACAGAAATAATATGTACAAATGGAGGGCAGCATAGCAGTGAACTGGATTAGCCAGTAATGTGATTTCAGATGCCAATAGGTCATGGCCCTTATTTATACAGTAAATTAATGTGATCTTATATGTTATTAAATTGGCGAGAGAAAGAGGAAGAGAGATGACAAGTTGAATCTTTGCAGGGATGTTGCACCTGAAAAGCATCACTGTTCATGGAAAGCATCACAACCAAAGCCCTGGCTGCTCTATTGACAGTAGCCAGATGCATGCCGTGGATCGAACAAGAACTTCTCTCGGCGCTTCATGCCGAGGGAGTGACAGAAGCCAGCTGAATGGAGCCACAGTGGCACAAGCTCTGTCGAGCTTCTACATAGATTACTACAAATCACTCATCAGGTGCAACACTTTTTCCTTCAACCCTGTGCATTGTTTCATTGTAAAGACCTGTACCACTGAACCATTACTGTATATTGTTAATATGAGGTGTTAATTCTGATGTATCTGACTGACTCATTCATTCTGACACTATTCATATAAGTAACCCTGTGAACAATTGAATTGTCCTGTCCTCAAACTGCAAATAAAGGCTTATTATTATACTGTCCCTGCACTTTCTAGTGCAAGTACAATATCCTGGTATACCAGAGTTAATGATCAGATCTAATGTTGAACTTGCTGTCCCTCCCAGTTTCAGTTAAGACTAAATGAGGACACAGTATGGCAATACGGCAATTTTATTAGCCATTGAGGGGGAAAAAAAACTTGTAAAAATGGTCCTCCTGACCCCATGTGTTTAAAGCCTCTGTTTATGAGCTTTTCAAGGTTTCCTTTAGTTTGTAATAGGTGCTAAGTCAGTATGTTTTATGTTTTATTACCATATGAGGAGCACAGTGTTGAAGGCCACTTCACTTAATAGATGCCCTGCTTTATGGGATCTTAGTTGGCATTACTCATTGTGTCACTAACTGGCATTTAGATCCTTTCCACTTCAAAGATAAAGCTTTTTTCAAAGATGCATCATAATGCGGTTATATACACATCTCTCTCAGCCACTGTCCCATGACAGATCAACGGAATTATTACCAATCTAGAGGCTCCAACAGCACTCCAGTGCTTTTATGTGTGTATTTATTGGTGACCGAACAGACACAAGCACATCCAGCATTAGCTTTTAGTGCATTCTGCATGTCACTTAATGTAACATGAGATTATTATCATATCAAGGATTCAAATTAATTTATAATAACAGTGCTGTTGCAGCCCATCTGTAGTCTGCAGTTTCAGTGGCTCTATTTGTGGTGCAGCCTGAGCTACTTTTCTATCAACCGCAGTTTTTCTTAATTACTGTCAGCTCAGACCGGTCTGACCATTCTCCTCTGACCACCCACAAAAATCGCAGCTCCGTGCATGTCTTTAGTGTTTCACACAATTCAGTGTAAACTCTGTAGACATTTGTGTGTGTGAAACTCCCAGGAGATCATCCGTCTCTGAAATACTCAAACCAGCCCATCTGGCACCAACAACCGTACCGCAGTCAAAGTCAGTGAGATCACAACTTATTCCAATGTTCAAAGTGAGCATTAAACTAAAATTCTTGACCTTTGTCTGGATGATTTTATATGTTACGCTGCTGTTGCATGATTCGATGCATGAAAATTGCATATACAGTAGAAAAACTGTATAGAAACCAGGGAGTGACTGCAGTGTGCATTATCAAATAAATAAGTAAATAAATAAATAAATGAATAGGCCGTTCAGGATATACATTGTCGAAACGAGCTTTAATACAAACTGTATCACATGAATCACGCAGCTATTATGGTCTCGCTACGTGGAAATGATTAACGATGCATCGTAATCGTGCATTATTAAGACATACCATGTTAGCTGTTATTACACTGTGCACATGTAATTAGATCAACAGTGACCAGGCCTCCTTCATGAGCTTTCATTAGCCGTTCATTTTAGAATGGAAGTCAATGGAGGAGGCAGGCAATGAGAATCGATGAGGTCATTGGCTGTGATAACATGGCGTGTCTGTTTGCCTGCTGCACTGTCTGCCTGTCGTTTAATTCCCTATTAAAGTCATAATGTGTGGGAAAGCATCATGTGGACTGTCCTACCACCCTATTGATGACAGTCATATGCCTTCCCACTATAAAACAAAAGCGAGTCATTAAGCCAAAATGAGAGCCAAGTCATTTAACACTACTTAACGGCTGCTTTTTATTTTTACTGCAATCGTAAAAATAAACGTGCACTTTACAGCATTATTGTTTTTAAACAGCCACTAAAAAGTAATGATAAAGGTGAGCAGAATATCTTATGGATGTCATTTTTGAGCCAAGATGGCATTTATAAAAAGCTGATTCTCACGCTAGGGCTGTCAAAAAGTTGTTAATGAGTTATGCATTTAAAAAGGTCATTAAGCGATCAAGGACATGCTATTCATGGCCTACATGAGAGATAGTAATTAGACAAAGTCACATTTAACCCATATGAATCATGCAAATATCTTAGTAAACATTAACAATGTACATCTGACTGTCCCTATTGCCCGACAGCCTTCATCTTAATGGTTTGATAGTAAAGGAATTGATAAGACAATCAGCAATGCAATCAATTTAAGTCAGTGCATGGATAAATGGATACAGTATGTACTGAGCAATTCTATAGAGATCGCTTTTTATTAGGAATCACAAGCAAACAGTGAGGTTCTAAGAGGTCGTGTCGTAATAATTACACTTCTATTTCCAATGTATTTGCTTGACGTGGCTCTGCTTCCGTCCACCACTCACTATTTATATAATACTCAGTGAGATTACTGAGTATGAAAAGCAAGCAGTATTTATTAGAGTGCTGTCTGATGTTGCCACTTGAGTGTCCGTACAGTAAGTGATTGACGGTCTGTTCAAAAGGAATCAGAAAGCAGGGTGTTAACGACATTAGTCTTTTGAGGCCATTTAAGATGATGAGCGTGTGACAAAATTCAACAGAAATCCACATAAATAAGAAATCCATATCAATAATCAAATTTTTATTTCGTAAGGAAGTAATTAATCAATCTGAGCTTTGTAAATGTCTTTAAATGTTAAAATTTTAAACGTTAAATGTTTTAAACGGAATACGTGAGTAAGTGAAAGTATACAGAAAAGTAAACTCAGTAATATGTAAAAGGTTATCAGGTCTGGGCATCAAGTTTAGATAAAACATCCAGATAACTATTCATCAGTCACTGAAGAACACACCCAAAAACCTCATATAAGATGGTTCACAAAGGTCAGAATCATTAATGGCTTGTCAGAGATGGTTATCTACATCACCTTCTACTCCTCATCATCCTCCTTCAACTGCTTATCTTAAACGATCAGATCTGGTATTTACAACAGTGTCATAAAGGTCCCTTTGCCAAAAATGCACCACACACAAACACACACACACTTCCTCTTCACAACTCACAAAACGACGTTCATCACTATACTTCCCCTAAAATGCACTTTAACCAGGCTGATCTTTGAGGGAGGAGCAAAGCATCGTATCTATGGACACCCGGCACATCACCTGATATCCTCCCACATCCCATCATGCACATAAAGACCTGCCCCTGCACATCTCAGGGATGGGCAAACAAATGAACCATTTTGCAATGGCTCACTGGACATATTGCTAAACACACACACACACACACAAACACACACACACACACACACACACACACACACACACACACACACATACAGAATGCAGATGACATGCACATGTATTTGGTTTTAAGACACTTTAACATTTATGTTACCATTACAGTACTTAAATTATGACAAAGTGAACCACCTTCAATTCCAGCTTGTTAACGTGTTCCCCATCAAACCCACTATGTCCCTGCAACACCACACCGCTCCACAGCCAGAGGTGGAAGAGTCCTTGATGGCAGAAATCCAGACCAGCAAAGACAAATCACTTAGAATGAGAAGAGACTGAGATTTTTCTTAGGAGACCCAAAACTGGCTAATCTTAAGGAGGAACTGCAAACAATGCCAGCTTGTCATTCTAGGTACGGTTACCTTCCAGCAAAGTTACCAAGTAATGTATGACACAATGGATGTTTTACAATAAATATATCCATGATACAATATATTACAACAAATCAACCTGATAGCTTGAATATACAAAATATTATGGAATATCTCTCACTATAAAACAAATTTAAAAAACATATAAACCTAATTTCTATTTTCAAGCTCACACAATTTATTAGAAAATAAGTTAGATTTTACCTAGAAATAAAACAGTTTTAGAGGTAAACAGAAATAAATTGTTGTCAGCAAAGTTATCTGAAAATAGAAAAAAATGCAAAAGAAAAAAATAATAATCGAGATGAAGAAAAGTAGGAGGTTTCTTTATATATTAAAAAAAATCTTATAAAGGGAAATTTACCTGTATTCAAGATACAGTACTTTTATTTGCTATGACATTTTTTGTCCATTTTTTCATTTTCTTTATGTTAGATCACACGCACACTAAATATGGCTTAGTAGCTGACCTGTCCTCCAAAGCTGGGAATAGCCTCCTTCCTTTTTTCCTCCCACAATGATTTTTTTTTTGTTCTTTATCAGTGCTGGACCCCCATGCTGCCTGCTGGAGTGTCTTTCCATATTTAACGTTTCATTAGTAGCTATCACTGACAGTACTGTTTGCCAGTGGTGTCAAAAGTATTCACATTCATTACTTGAGTAGAAGTATGGATACTAGGGTTTAAAAAGACTTCTTTAG
>JAOTQY010000048.1:23455203-23470854 GCA_026413445.1 Dolichallabes microphthalmus
AGGATAGGGTTAGATGGAGGCAGATGATTCGCTGTGGCGACCCCTGAAAGGGAACAGCCGAAAGAGAAAGAAGAAGTCTGCATCTTCTTTGCCTTTATAATAACCTCCAATCTTTCTGGGAGGGCTTTGTCTTACATTTTTGAGTATTGCTGTCAGTATTTGTGCTCATTCATCCACAAGCGTATTAATGAGGTCAGACACTGATGTTGGGTGAGAAGGCCTGTAGCGCAGTAGGCGTTCCAGTTCATCCCGAAGGTATTCAGAGGAATTGAGGTCAGAGCTCCATGCAGGACACTCAGGCTGTTTTTCACTTACTTACTCTAAAGAGAAATAGTAACATTACAGCATATACTATTATGTGTTGCATATTTTGTGGCAACAGATTGGGGAACAACTACACATGGGCACAACAGCTACAAATGTGCACATACCTTTGACCTATAGTGTATGATATTACATTATGCGAAGATAATGATTGTGGCATAGACTGGGTATTTTAATTAGTTAGGTAATATTTGATTCAATACAGGTGAGTATACAGGACTATAAAAAGAACTTATTCACATCTAAAAAATGCTATAGAGCAAGTATGCCTTCAAATTGTTTTTCAATTAAATAAAAAGTTTAAAAATTAAAGTGCAGAAAATAATAATGAATGAAACCAAGTCAATATTTGGCACAATGGCATTTGAGGACCCTTTGGACCCTTTAGTGTGAGTTACAGTTTGTTTAGTTTAATAAGGGAATTAGCTACTACGCTTTACTGTGCGACCTGCAGAGACTTTTATTGACCTCTTTCTCTACACATACATACACACACAAACACGCAGAGACTGCGAGCCAGGGCTTCTCACCAGACAATGATGTTGGCTTCTTGCCAACACCAGTGTCTGACCCTACTAATGCACTTCTGCAAGAATGGTCAAAAATTCCCATAAACACACTCCTAAACATTGTGGAAAGCATTTCCAGAAGATTAGAAGCTGTTATAGCTGCAAAGGGTGGGCCAATATCATATTAAACCCTATGGATTAAGATGATATCCAAGTTCATATGTATTTAAAGGCAAGCAAATAGTTTTACCAATATAGTGCACATACAGTACATATACTTCTTCATATATTATAGATTATACTTTGTATATTGTGTATGGTCCTTTTTTTCTTTTAGTCATTTCAGGTGAATGGTTTGCCTATCTCACTAGAGCAACTACATGTCTATTGTATTACTATTCTTGCTACTGGACGTTTGTAATGTATCTATTTTGCACAGCACTGTACTGTATATTAGTATATTAAACATTGATTTGAAACTATACAGTACTGTGCAAAACCCCTCAGTTCTTTATATGTAATTTAATTTTACGTATTTATGTAGATTACATTAAAGGAATGAGTTTGGCTGCAAAGTGCTTAAAGATACAAGATTTTAAAACTGCTTCTTCATTTACATCATTCATCATGGTTCCAGCGTTAAAGCTCACGCCTTTTGAACAGTGCTGTACTTAATGTAGGATATATATCAAATTAATGCATGTCTCTTATGATAAAACAATCTACCGTTATTTGTTGGATAGTCATTACGCGTGCGCACTCCGCGACAGTTCTGGCCGCTCCTTCTTTCTCCGCCCACTTCTTCAGTTCCATCCCCGCCTCTTCTCTCGAGCCACGCGTTTGGGTTTTTGTTTTAGCTGCCCAGGGGCGCTTTGGGTATGGAAGCCATTTCTTCACCGCTCTTTGGAGTTTGAGTTGACAGAATTATTGAGCGCAGAATAGAGCAGCTGGATATAAACTCATATACACGAATTTTTTAACTTTTAACCTCCGGTCTTGCGACAGAACTTTTTCCCCTCGGGCGCGCGCAGCTTTGTGTGTGTGGTCCGGTGTTTACGGAACCGAGAATGAGGAATTAGGCTCGTGCGCCGAAAGCGCGCTCCTTTGCGCGTGCTCGGGAGTCGGTTCGGCCCCCCAGGTTCGGGCTGAGGAGTGCGCGGGCGCGCGCGCGCGCAGAACAGGGGAACCCGCCACGATGGGATGTGGACTACGGAAGCTGGAGGAGCCTGAGGACAGCAGCCCGGGCAAAATATACTCCACCCTGAGGAGACCGCAAGTGGAGACCAAAACCGACACTGTGTACGAGTACGTGCTGCTGGACTTCAGCTTAGAAGGTACGTCTGGGATTCATCTGGAGAAGTTGTGGTTCGTGAATATTATGACTCGTGTCTGTTTATTTCTAACGCCTTCTGTTTATGTGTCTGTTAACCTGAAATTCCCATAAAGCTGGGTCACGTTGCAGACTGGCATAGACTCAGCTGAAACGGATGTATTTTCTTATTTCTCATAGCAACAGCAGAAATGGGTCAGGAGGGCTTTTTTCATTCTCCATGGAAATCAAGAGACACATCTGTCTGTGGGAAGTTCATTCACCTAAACAACTTGCACATTACAGGAATTCAACTGTCATTGCCAAATCCCGTGTACAGTCCTGACTTTGTGCCAAATAATTTCATAAAAGGATTTCCTGGGAGGCCAGTATTTCACACATAAAGCAGGCAGTCTGATCATGGCTCCGAGAAAACTTTGCACGTTTATTGCATCCAAGCACCAGATGATTTGGGATAAGTGCATTAGTGTAGCAGGGAATTATATAAAGTAATAAAGGTAGTTAACCCACTTACTCGCATAACAGTGTTCGACACAATCAAAAGTCACGATTTGACCTGAAAACTTCTTGAATCACAGCTTACTTTATAGAGAGAATGGAAAAAGTATACATGACTAAGGCTCTACAAGAAAGAACCGACATTCCTGCTGTTACGTACTGTTCAGCTGTAAATATGTGGTCCCGTCTACTTGTGAAGATGTAAATGGTCAAGGATGACTGAGCAAGAAGGTGATTTATTCCAAATTTGTGCGTATTCTTTAACTGTGAATGGGGAAGAAGAAATGTTTTTCATTTCAATGCAGGAGAGTTTTCCAGATCTGCCTCAGAACTTCAGCTTCAAATATTTTGTGAAATCATGCTGTTCTGTAAATGATTTGGTTTGGATCAACAAAAGCAGCAGCTCTCTCTGGCATCAAGCGTGTATTTATGTATGGATTTAATGCTGGCTGATGTCTGATTACCACAATGGCAAGAATGTTCATTTTTAAGGTTGGCTTCTTGGGTACCTTGATCTTCTGTTCAGAAGCATAGCTCTCTCAAAGTGGGCGACTGGATTAGCACTGCAGCCAAACTCTTTGGGAATGTTTATACTAGATATGTTTACGTGGACAATATTTCTGCATTCAGATTTCAGCATGTTTTGCTATGTGCAAAGAGGTTCTGCTCTCTGTGAAGCATTTAATCTGCTGGAGATTAGAAAAAGAAGAATTTTCCCTCCAACTATTAGGTTAGGTTAGGCTTCACAGCTTGTCTGATAAATCCCACCTTCTGCATTGTGATTGGTTACAAGTATTCGTTCTCATTTACGATTGGTTATATGCTTCTTTTTATGAGCGAAATCGGGAAAGAATCTGGAAAGTGCCCTTCATCAGCTAGAGACCCAATGAGGGAAAGTAAACACAAGTGGGAGACGGGGCTGGTCTGACAGTGTTTAGTGATCAGGAATGGAAGCGAAATTTCCTTCCCAGAAACTCATCATGTCACTTAATGTTACCCCCACGTGGGGCAAATATGCACAGAAAGGATGTATTTATTCAGGCAAAAGAAAAACAATCAGCTCAAGTGTTATATGGTTAATATTCTCCTATTGAACCGATTATCTGATGATTATCAAACCTTCTCATTCTGATTGAAAATTCTTTTTGTTCTGGCCGGACCAGGTCAGGCTGTTCCGATTAATGTTGTTGTATAATGTGGTTTTATTCTGATTTATCAGTGGAAAATTGGTATCCTTGTAAACAAACCTAATATCATTGCAGCAAGTTCTAGACTATCAGCCTGTCTCCTGACCCTAGACATGCTTCATTTCCAAGTTTAATCAATCACACAAAAGATAAACTTTATAAAGGTCATGATTCAGTGTCGGAGTTACAATTTGCTCAGTGCTTGTAGATGTATGTAGATTATATGTTGTATATGGTATTTTTAACCCACGGCGGTTGAGGATGTGGTGCTGAACCATATGGGCATGGGCCCTAACAAGTCAAAACAAGATCCGCTGTAAATCATTCTCAAATCATATTTTTGCCACAGTGCAATATAGTCACTTTTAGCAACGCTTTAATTAACAGCATTAATTGAAACGCTTAACCTTATTAACGTTAACATTGTTAAAATACTGTGTCTAGTAAGTTCAGTCCTCAGCAGAGGTTTAAAGAAGCCCTTGCTTGGAAGGCCAGATGTTGTGGTGTAATAGAGCTGGCAGACAGATTAAAACCAACTGGCCTTAATCGCCTGCTCAGTTTCACTGAACAGCTGCAGCATTAGTTAACTCCGTCACAACTGAAGGCATGGTTGGTGCCCAACTTAAAGTGGCATAATGCTTCTGTATTCACAAGTAGTTTATTCAGTATAGGGACTTTGTTTCATCACAGCTACTCAAAATGTGTCACTTTGCCGATTCATACCCACTAGCAAACTCTAGTCTATCACATAGCACTTACAAGCTTGTGGGTTAGCACATGCTTTCTTTAAGGCAGGCCAGTGAGCTTAATGCTATCACAGGAAAGTGCTACTCGCTTTTACATACAAGACTCGCAGATACCCCTGATTGGTTAGTGCCGCTCTGATTGAGAGGGAGAGTATTATAATAGGTTCAACTCATTAACAGTTGGTAAAAAGATGGATGGATGGAGTACTTTGTTAATCTCAAAGGAAAATGATAATGTTTCAGCAGCCAGTTCACAGATTACACAACAACATACAAAGCGTTAAAGTAAGTTAAAATAAAAAATCACAATGAGAAAGAGGGTAAAGTTTAATAACCTGGATTCTGAAAACTGCACATTAATGTTCAAGGGAAAACATTGTAAAATAATTAATATATTGTTTCTATGTACATGATGTTTGTACATATATAAGGTGCACCAGCAAGTCGTAATATTAATAAGAAGAGGGAATGGAAGTAGACAAGTATATCGGGTCACCGTTATCAGATGGACAACAGAATTTATATAAAAATATTTACAGTGATGTCAGAGAAGCAGCTTCTCTCCTGACACAAGAGCAGTGTTACAGTAAAGTCTAGTTGCAGTTGGCAGAAAAGTCTTCCTGTAGTTTTCTTTGTCACATCGAAGCTGAAGTATTCTCTTGCTGAAAGTTTGTTCTCTGCTGTTTAGGCAGTAGATTGTGAAGGTGATGTGAGCTCTTCTTCATGATGGTTAACAGTTCATGTAGCATCCTGCTCTCCATCACCAACTCCAGGGGAATCCCCAATATCAAGCCAGCATTTTTTGAGTTTTTTGAGTTCCCTGATGTCACTACTTTTGATCCTACTGATAGTTGAGAATGCACTTAAGCTAGGCTTTTAATTGTGAAAGAGAGATAATAAATCCATGGTGACTGCAAGCAAGATTGCTATACTCGGGGCAAAGAGTGTATAAATGGTCCAAAGACAAACTGATCAGAGATCAGAGTGATCATGTATGTCCTGGTAAGATGTAAAATTTCAGGACAGGTGGATAACTAACGAAGAGAAATAATGGTGTGGAAAAACAAAAATTTATACAGAGGGTCTGCAGGCACACTTACTCACTCATCGTCTATACTGCTTTATCCTGTATTCAGGGTCGCAGGGGGGAACAAGGCGAGGTACTCCCCCCGGAAGTGCAAGGCCACCGTGCCACCAGTCTGCAGGCTGAAAAACCTTATTAATAAGAGACCAATCTGGTCGTTCTTCTCTGATCTCTGAGTTGACAACTCAAATAAGCACTCCTTACAACTGTGTTGGACTGAAAAACATCTCAGAACAGACACCACGTCAAAACTTGAGCAGGTGTACATGTATTCCTGTCAAAGTGGATGCTGTGTATATTTCTATGATCATTAATGTGAACTATATGGACATGGCCCAGGATTTAATAACTGAGTTAGGAGTTACTAGACCATGTTTCATCATGATGGCATGTCTGTCTCACCCTCCCAAATGCTCCTTTAATACACATCAAGTCTTTTCCCTTAAACTCTTTCTACACCATAAAACCTCCCATAAATTCTTTCTCCTTTCTCTCTACCCCCCTCCCTGTATTTCTGCTCTCTCTAAACAAACTGCCACCCTGCATAGTGCTGCTATTCCATCTGTCTTCACTCTTTCTTCATTCTTTCTTTTTCTTTAGCCTCTTTACTTCATTTCCTTTCATTATTTGACTTTTTGCAGTTTTCCCATTTTTCCGTCACATCTTATCCTCGCCCTCCCTCTCTCTCTCTCTCTCTCTCTCTCTCTCTCCCTCCCTCCCTCCCTCTCTCTCCATGTTGCTTGATGAGCACAGAACAGAGGGTTCAGTGTGTGAGTTTAGGTAGGGAGGGAGCAGGAGGGGAAGATCCCCAGGGGAAATAAAAGCACAGCCCTCTCTGAGGTCGTTGTTGTTCTTGTTGCTCAGTGAATACAAACACGCTCTCTGCTTCCACTATCGGGTATCATCTTCATGTCTTTGCTGGCTCAGGTGTGATCCTAAGCACATGGCATATAGTAATAGGAACACATTTCTGACCAGCGCACACACCCCTGCTTGCCTAATTTTGGTGTTACTGGTGCTGAGTAAAATCCAGGCTAACACAGAAGTCTTGAACCTGTCAGATTATCCTTAAATGAGCGTACTCAGGAGGACACATTTGTTCGTGGAATCTTCATGCCTGTGCCTGTCTGTTTTTAAGCATGCGTAGAAAAACTGCAAGCCACTTTAGTGTGAGCATGTCTGTGTGTCGTGTATGATGGAATGTTGTGGGAATGTGTACAAGTGTGCATGCTGTGAACAGCAGCTCTTTTGTGGACACAGGAAGTGTGTTTGTGGTAAGTGTAGCACGAAGGGCTGCTCTGCCAGAGGATTGAGAAAGATGTAGAAAGACCATCATATTCATGTTTTCATCATACTGATGTGTGTGTGTTTTGCTCTGGTCTTGACTGGACCAGTCTCCCATTCAGGCTACTGTATATTCTCATTAAAGCCTCCAGGTCCACATGACCACCTGAATAATTTGGTTACTGAAGATGGATGAAAAAGTGGATAAATATTCCTCAAACTGATTCAACTTTAAAATCATGACAAATGTATGACTGTGATGAGGACCAGTACCCTACAGCTAGATTGGATTTTTCATACTTAATAACTACATTTTGCATTATTTGGTGTTTGCCAGGTAGTCGACCCACTGTGCAGTACCTGTCCTCTTTGTGCGAGCTGCCTCAGGCCCTCCAGCCGTACTATACTCAGGGCTACGTGCTGGCCGCCTTGCATCCCATCATCCTCTCCGTTGGCCGCACACGCACCCTGCCCTGCAGCCTGCTCTACCGTGCCATCCTGACCAGGCAACGGCCCAGGTAATTTAGCTTCTTTTGTATTCAGCCGTTTACAATTTTACTTAATTCCAGATGCAGCTTTGGATCCCTAAGCCAGATGCGATAGCCATGAAGGAAAAACTCCCTGACTACAAAGTCAGATAGAGCAGGCTCAAAAAACAAAATAAAGAAACATTTCAACAAAATAAAAGTCTAACAGCTTTAAGGACGTTTGGGGAAGTCCTGGGATAAGCACGTTTTTGATCATGGATCATGATTACAGAACAAATCAATATCTTCAGTATCGAAGTGAGATTATCAAAAGGCAGTTTAGGGAAACTCGAAACTGGTTTAGGGAAATGCAGACCTTTTAGGATACCCATGTTTGAGGACTCATGAGTTCACAAAGCTCCAGACAGAAATAAAGGATTAGGGTGGATCAGGTGAGGTGGGCCAGAGTAGTGTCAGGATCAGGCTCTGAAATCACACCAAGCAGCAGATTATTGTGTAATCACTTTAATCTTCTACTGTGTATCCTTGTCACTGCTTTTGCTCCAACTTTACTCTTCCTCCATGTCTAATCCTATATCCAGGGCAGAATGCGAAGGCTAATATCAGCCTGTCTAGAATAATATCAGCCGAGAGGAAATGCTGTATTGCTGGATATAGCATGACTGTGACATGTTCGTAGGCATGAAACCGCAGTGCAGCTGAACTATATCCAGCAATACAGCACTCACTCTTGTGTGACATTGCTTTTATGTAACAGTTCCACAAACATCATTAATTTTTCAACGGATTATGATTTGTTTCTTTATTTAACAAATCATTTTCCCACCAAGACATATCCTTCCATGACTGGCGGATCTGAAGACCGACGCTAGTTTTGAATGTGGTTTTCGGGACACAGCTGCTCTCTCCTCATTATGGCGGCCTGTACAGACCTACATTCACCTAAGCTGTGACCGACACAACAGTTATCAGGACACTTTGGACACAGAGAGTGATACACATTAGTAAATATTCCAGTGGCGTTACCGTCCATTATCACCAGTCGTGGAATGCATCTCATCTAATCATATTGCTCATTCAGAACTAACAGTTGTGTAGTATACAGTATATGTTAATTAGGGGCTTTTAAGGAGACTGTAGACCCTTAGATACAAAGGTGGGAACATGGTATACACAGGAACCAGCATGAGAGCGAGAGAGAATGTCCTGGTCGCCAGGCCTACTGAACATACTGTACTTAGTCTTATAGTAAAGGAGAAAGTAAGAAGCAGCAGTGTGTGCTTTGAGCCTTGTTTGGACATGTAGGAAAACCCTTATGCATGACATGCAAACCCATTGAGGAATTTATGAGCCTCGTGTGCCGACATGATGAATTGAGCATGATCTTCAGGATGATCATCACAGTAGAGGTCACGCATTTCACATGCTCTTCGACAGGACGTCGTGTAAAATGAACACTGCCGTCTGTGAGAAACCTGCATACAATCACCACATGGTCGTCTTTTTCCTGTCCTCACTTAGAACACCAACAATGTTTTATAAGACCCAGTGCAAAGTGGAATTTTTCCTGAAGTGAAAATGTTTGCATGTGGGCCTGTGTTTGTTGCAGTAAGCACGCTTTGACCAGGGTACACAGTGCGCCATTGCTGAGGGTTGAGGAGTGGCCACTGCCTGGAGAGTCCCTGACCAGCGACACTGTGAGAGCACTTATAGCCCGGGTCAGTGTGCATACTGCATAAATGCATTTTGTGACATTTTGGGTGCATGCCTTTCAGTTTTTTTATTTTTTATTTTTATAAATAAGTGTTTCAGGGAATTTTTACATACATCCCATGCACAAATAGCTGTGTGTCATTAATGATTAATCTGATGCTGTTCGTTTGTGGATTGTTCAGGTTAACTGCAATGCTCGGGGAGGCGTACGCTTCGTTGGCTCTGTGCTCCAACAGGCAGGAGGAGCGAGGTGTAATGGAAGAGTGGCGAGTCCCAGACGGAGCTGTCGCTCCCCACCACACACTCCACCAGGAGACAGAGACGTGGAAGACAGCGGATATAGTCCAGGTTACAAATCTATACAAATCCATACAGTCGTGATTGTTGAATACGATGGCAGAGTGAAAGATCAAATGTTTTACATCAGTTTTATGCCGTGAACATGTGTGAGAGTGACTGACGCAGGTTTGTGCATCCAACACAAATTGGCTTCGCTTAATGTATCAACAGAGGTTTGTGTTAAGGAGGTTTTCACCAAATCAGTGTCACAGTGACATATTCTTTTTGATAATGCACTCTGTTTAAGTATTACTTAATTTTAATAAATCAAAATTTTATTGATGTAGTTGTGATATGACTTTAAGCTGTAAATGATTAAATCTGGAATCTTGTCCCCAAAGCAACCATACTTTATAAAGAAAAGAAAAAAAACTTCTCTAAAAAAATCTGGGTGTAAATTTAGATTCCAAATGAGCAAGACAGACATGACCGTGGCAATGGAAAAGCGTCTGAGATGACAGGAGGAAGAAGCATTAAGAGGAACCAGATTGTGTTCACAATTATATGAAATAGTGCAAAGTGTAATAGTCACTGAAAGCATCATAAGCTTTATGATTGCAAATGTCTGCACAGCTTGCCTGCTGAAGTGAGCCTCCATAGTCACAAGGAGCCTTGCGATTGATTGGAAGAGCTAGATCTGAACAGACAGACAGTGCGGAGACGGACATCATGCTGATATGACATGACAGCGGTCCACTGCACGAATATTTCACAGAGGATAAATGCACTACAGTGATAAACATCATCAATATGGAAGAGAATTCATCATTGTGCTGTACTCCTGTAGCATGTAAAGATCCTGTGTTTATAATTTTTTTTTTAATTCTTTAATAAGTTAAAGGCCACACCCCTCAGGGAATAGCGAAGCTAAATGGCGCAAGCTGGTGGGGTTTCTTATTATATGAGGACACATTAGGGGGAATTAAATTGCCTTGTTTAAGCTTTGCCCAACACAGACAAATGGAAAAAGGACAACAACAACAAAAAAAAGCAGGAAATGTTTTCTTTTCTTTTTTTTTACCTCACATTTTTGGTAATTTTGTGTAATAGGTCTCCTTTAAAACTAGCTTGGATTGTGCACACAAAGCCCCCAAACCGTACCCTCATGACATTTCTAACATCTCTTCACTTTGACCTGCAGTTCATCCAGCTGTAACATACAGTATTTTTAGCTTCGATCCTGACTGCTCCACTGACACGTCACATCAGCTTAGTGTTCGTGATCAGTGTTTGTTTCGACGCCCTCGGTGTTGTTGAGGAATGTTGCTATGTTTCCCATTAAAGACTAAGGACCAAGTCACTTTGTCCACTAGCAGGGGTAACCTGTTAATGAACCATTCATCATTCTGAAATAGAAAACAGAAGCATCTGGATTTTCAGTATGTCTGTGGTGTTAACTTGCAGATTTAAGGTTGCTGGTTCTGTTTCACACCTGGGCTCCAGGCTGTGCTCCGCCGCTGGACCCGCTAGCCTCCTGCTACCACCAAGGAGCGCTCTCGATGCGCGTGTCCAGAAAAGGCCAAGTCGTCAGCGGTCTGGAAGCGGATTGGCTCGAGCTGACGGCAGCTTACTATCGCAAAGGCTGGTCATTAGTGGACTCTTTTGTGTACTGGGATACACCGAAAGGTAACGTGTCCTGGCACAAGATTGTGTCTGATGATTACAATAATACTATAAATTTATTGTTTTCATCTTCTCAGTGTTTTGTTTCTGGTTTGTTTCCTTTCCTCTTTTCGTCTCTCCTCTCCCACTGTGACTATATTTAGTGGTCACATCTCAACCTCATGACCTCACTTCCTCTTTTTCACCAGACTAATAACAGCTAAATCAGATATATGTGTGTGTGTGTAGACATCTGGGGTCTGAGAATGTAGAACATGAAAGAGTTCTCTCTTGTGCTCTCGTTCTCTCTCTGCCGATACAACAGCAAGGCTGTGTTCCCTCATTTGTCTTTTTAAGTAGTTCAGTACTGTCTTATTAGGCCAGTGACACATTTCTAGTGCTGACATAATGAGACCAGTTTAACATTGAATCATTTCATGGTACATAACCACAATGAATAAAACACACATGCAGTACAGTGAAATAATTTATGCTGTTTCTGCACATTAGGGTGCGTATACATTATTATGGTACCACACACAGTCGTATGGAAATATATTTTTACTTCTTTTTTTCCATGGCTGAATGATTCATCAGCTGAGGTAAATGATGAGGGGATTTCTTCTTTTCATATATACATAGGTGATCCAGTGCTCAGGTCTTTAGAGGGGTTGTTTGTGTACGAGGAGAGAAGCCCGGCACCTCCTGCCAATGACACCATCGTCGTTGAACAGTGGACTGTTATTGAGGTCAGCAAAAGCACTGCATAAAGGTTATACTTGTTTAGTGTACACTGTGCATTATTTCAGCATCAACAAAGGTAGACTCGAACTAGAAGAAAGCATGACCTTCCATGTTGTTTTCCGTCTAACATGTGCTTTAAACTTGGCAGATATTTAAAGATGTGTAATAGTTATTCAGCTGGTGAAGCATGTGAGCATGTGTCTGTTACAGGACTCTGATGTGAAGACAGATTACGGGCCACTCCTTCACACTCTGGCTGAGTTTGGTTGGTTACTCACGTGTGTGCTGCCCACGCCCATCATTCGCCATGACAGGTGAAATATGTGTCATTCTGTTCAGACTCCTCTATCCCCTCATTTTTTTTGTTGTAATAGTATATATATATATTTTTTTTGCAGTGAGGGAAATCTTGCCACTAAACAAGTGGTGTTCCTGCAGAGACCTGTTAAATCATCCTTGATCCGACACAACAGCCAGGTACAGAAAATCTAAACTTTTCTATTTAAAAGGTGCCGTTTATAAGCTGACACCAAATTGATCTCCTTGTTTCTGGATGTTCCTCAGGGTGGCTGTACTCCGAGAGAAAAGGTCAGTGTGAATCGAACGACGGGATCGACTCACTCAGAGGAGCTTTCCCCCAGTTCACTGGGCTCTGGGGCATTCCATTTGTTTGGAGCGAGTTATCCTAGTGCCCTGTCCCAGCTGGAGGACGGTGGCTTCGAGCAGGACGACGGGGCAGCTGAGGTCACCTGTATGTGACCGGGCCACACAAAAAACAGTTTCAATAAGGAACTGGATTTAAGATGCTCAGCTCTGTGCTATAGGAGAACTGACGATATTATTTTAATCATTAACATCTTGCATTGTAAGTTCCAGTATCTCTCATATTCTTAGATAAACATTTAGCACTTTTGATATTTTTATAAAGCCATAATTTCCTTACGGGGTGGATTCTCTCATTTTTGTGTCTATTCGAGCAAGGCATGGCAGATCTCCAAGTTGACCAGCTGCACAGCACACATCCATCACACTACTTTGTTATTCTGTAAAGGCTTGTAGCACACATCTGCACCATCACACTCCTTCCCTGTTTGTTTGTTTTTTAAAGCATTTGTACAATTCTATGGTGATTTTCCTGTTCTTCTTTTTTTGTTTTTCAATAATTTCACACCAGTCAGCATTGCTTGTCCACCAGCAAAGACACAAAGCTACATGCTGACCGGGTCACTGAGGCTCATCTCAGCTGCTTTGCTGCAAGATAAATTTTATTTTGTCATTCAGACTTGCTTTTAATGGTACTGAGGATGTCAACAGCAAGCTGTCAGTCAGCAAAGGCACCATCCTCTTCTTGATTTAAAGGCTTCTTTTTTTGAATAGGGCCAAAATGAAAGTTATTTTTTTCATATGCGTTTTCATTCACCTCATTTGGACCTTGGGGGGAGAAATTGGACTGGAAATTGTCTGTCTGCATGTTCTGAACTCAAGTGGTGCTATAGAAAGTTGTTTATTTCGTCGTTCGTTTAAAGTTCAAAAAGGTAAAGGTCACGTAAATTGTAGTTCTCACACAAGGGTTTTAGTTAAAGACTATAAACTTGTTCAGCATTTAGCATTACACGTTTTAAGTATTATGTTTTTGGCTGGATCAGAGTGGGTCTGCGGGAGTTATAACTTGACATTGTACAGCATTGCTACTTAATGTTGACACCAATGGAGTGTAATCACATTTAAAAAGACTTAATATTTAGCTTTTTTTCCCCCTAATGACAGTGTACAGCAAGATAAACAAAAGAAAAACAGGTTGTAGAATATTATAATGCTGTATATAGGATTAATAAGCCATTTTTTTCTGTAATGTTTTTATTGAATAATCTGTATAATCTACCAGTGACAGTATTTTAAATAATGTAACTCAACACGTATTGATGAAGTTAAAATTTTATTAAAACAGATATTCCCTCATTTTGCTCATCATTTTATTCACATTAGTTTTTCCATTTCTATACACAAACATGACAAGCTACTAAACCTATTTGCTAGTACACTGAACAGTACGGCTCAGAGCCAGCTCTGGGTATGAGGTGTGTTTATTACTATTAGATGAAAATATCTAACTTAAGTTAGATAAGACACCTCCACCCACACAATAACTTAACAAGTAAAGAAAGGGTGAATATCACCACACTTGTTCTTATAGGATTAAAAGAAGCAAAGGAGCGACTCTTGCATTTTGTCAGATTATTATGCGGGAATGCAAGAGTAGGACATATGTATGTACAAAGAGAGGTTATAGCGGGGGGGAATAGGCATTTAAGTATGTGTATCTGAATTCCAGTTGTTCAGATTGTGAAGGTCAGGCTTCACTCTCGCCACCAGAGCCGCTCTGGTTCTCCTCCTCCTCCATGATGGGCACGATCAGGTTGTCCTTTGACATCAGGCTGTACTTCATTACAAAGCGGGTGAAGCGGTGACACAAAAACGTCTCGTTCTGTAGGTGATGTGAAAAAAGGGTGATGTGCATTTTCATATAATAACTGCCTGGGATACAAGTACTACTGTTTTTCAGAAAGAGTTCCTGGAATTCTCATCCAGTAAACAACATTAAAGGATTACATTTGCCAAAAAAAAAAAGTTAATGAGGGACAGATTTTCTAAAGCACTGCCCAAAAGGTCTGCCTACCTTGTTCCCAAATGCACAAACTAAGCAATATATTTATATTTATACATGTTCACTTTGACATGGTAATATGTCTAGGGCAGTATTGCATCCTTAGTTAAATACTGTCTCAGGATGCCCCCTATTGATCAAGCTAAAAAATGCCATTCAAACATGACTTCCTCTAAACCTTCCAAAAACAGCAACACTGAAAAGTTGAACATGCCAGAAATTATCTGCTGACCTCGTATGTGTCGAATATTTGCCGGTGATGAAAATAGGCATGGGAGAAGATCCTGTAGATGCGACGACAAACTGAGCCCAGCTTCGCCACTGAGGACTCCTTAATGCTGACGCTGTACAGAGAGAACACCACGCTCATGAGCACAGCAATAGTGAGTCATACACAACACAGACATATGCAGCCATGAGTAGGGCTTAAAAGTGGTAAAAATCATTTGCATCTCCAGCCTGTTTATCCACATTCCATAATACAAAGAATGGCAGCATAGCGGAGGAAGCACTCACCGACTAGGGAAATACTTATTGCTGTTGAGAAGGCATGCTGCACCATCCAGAGTGTGCCTGGTGTAGTCAATGGCAGGACACTGAACAGGAGAAAGAGGTGTTAAGATACTACAGGATTACTGTCTATCACATCACATCTTATTGTAGCTAGAAACACGACAATGATAGCACAATCATAACAGCCATGGATTATTCATGTTTGTTCTGAAGGAGCCAAATTAACACAGACAACACTGCATCAAGCTAAATTTACATTGACAATATTTCTTTAATTCAATTGAAATCATTCCGATTGGAGATTACAACTGAACTGTTTACATGGACACTGATATGATAAGAATGTCTTTATACGTATGTTCCAAGCTTTTAATTAGAAAATAATTTCTGACATGTACAGAGAGGTTCTACCCACTGTAAAGTGTTTAATCTGTTGGAAATATAGAAGATTAGATTAGATTTTCTACTTAGAACGTGGGGAGCCAATCAATGCCCCATCCTCAGCAAGTGCTCCAGTGAGTGAAAAACACAAATAGGAGAGAGTTCCTAAGTTTACTAATTGGGAAGGGATGAAAAATTTGCAAGTCACCTAATGTTCCTCCTATGTGGGGTAAGCATGCACAGA
>JAOTQY010000048.1:23477195-23490100 GCA_026413445.1 Dolichallabes microphthalmus
TCCTGGGATAGGCTCCAGGCCCCCGCGACCCTGTATATAAGGATAAAGCAGTACAGAAAATGAATGAATGAATGAATTATTTTATTCATCTACAAGAATTAAAAGTGATTCTGCAGTTGATCTCTGTGTCCCCTGTAGTTGGCTAATGGCTTTTTTTGAGTTTGAAGCAATTTCCCAGATAACTCGTCAGATACTGCATAACTGACTGCAGTCTCTCGACTTAGTTTAATACACTGAACCGAATTCACTGAACTGAATATACTGTTACCTTATAGTTTACCTAGGGTTAGAGACTGTGAGGTGGTGATTCTCTGCCACAGACGGTGCTTGTACATTGAGTTTTTTTGCCCTACTGGTGACTGTGAGGTGAGGTATACCGTGATGTCATACTCTGATCATGTCACAGTTGTTTCTTGTTAAATGATTTCAGGTCCACCCTTTTACTTATTTTAGCTTCACAACTGCAACACTTCTCACACCAAAGGCTGTTCATTTTATGGCAGATACCCTTATAAAGAGCAACCTACATTTCACCTCTTGGTATATTTAAGCAGTTCAAGGGCCCAACATTGGAATCGATCTTGTGATTAGTATTCCAATGCCTGGACCACTGACCCACCCTTGACCCTCAAGTAAATTAAAAAGAAAAAACAAATTTCCCAACAGTGTTGACTGATATGATGGTACATCTTGTTAGTAACCTAGTAACCCAGTGTAAGGATACAGTATATTCAAAGATGGAAACTTTTTCTCAGTCGTCTGGATAAGAGCGAAATGCTTAAATGTAAATATTCTGGTCCAGCGCCTGAAGATCTCAAGAACACTGAAATTAGTCATGAAACCAGTGTGAGACTTAGTTTGTAACATCGTCCATTATCATGCTGAAAGGTTTCATTAGTAGATGTGTACACTGTGGTTATAAAGGGATGCGCATGGTCAGCAACAGCAAAGAAACCATTCCCCATACCATTACAACATA
Source organism: Dolichallabes microphthalmus (assembly GCA_026413445.1). Classification (NCBI taxonomy): domain Eukaryota; kingdom Metazoa; phylum Chordata; class Actinopteri; order Siluriformes; family Clariidae; genus Dolichallabes; species Dolichallabes microphthalmus. The sequence goes on from JAOTQY010000048.1 coordinate 23,478,175, forward strand.
TCTACCAGCCTGGACTGTTGACACAAAGCAAGTTGGAGTCCATGGATGAATTTCTGACCCTAGCACCTGTGTGTCTTCGACAGACAGGGCTATATTCAGCTGTCCAATCATGCCATGTCCAAAATGACCAGTTCAACCCCCATGTTTTTGGTTGATGTGAACATCAACCAAAGCTGCTGGGCTGTATCGACATGATTTTATGCTTGTCACTGCTGCCACATACAGTAATTTGCTAATTAAATTAGGTATACTGTATTTTTTATATTATATTTCAAAATTTGTCCATTATTTGAACTTGTATGTAATGAAAATGATGCTAAGAAAATGACGGGGGTGCGCTACAATCGGAAATTATGTCATCACACCTTCCATTTATTAGTTACCTGAAATATATCAATTCCAGGACATAGTGAACATAGCTTTCAATTAAAGATTTATATCAAATAGAACATACTGTATTTGAAAGAATATTCAAGAACAAGGCATCAAGATTCCCCCAAATTCACTTTATTAATATAACAAAGTATGATCGTAATTATTTACAACATAGAAAAGAAACAAAAAAATGGAAAAAGAAGCAACCACTTCTTGGGGATCACAAGTGTGGTTATTATGGACACTACAACAGATTATTCAACATATTTTCCTAGAATATCTGCATCCCGGAACAGGAAATAGTCCTAGGATTGAAAATATCACAATTGTTAGAACAGGTTTTGTTAATGTTTTCACAATTGAAGAATTATAAATTTATCACAACATAGAAATACATATACCTTATCATCAAGAACCACCTTGGTGCCTCCATATTCTGGTAGTAGAACCTTCTCGCCAACTGTCACACTGACAGGCGTTACAGCTCCACTCTGACAGAAAAGGCAATAGTGTGATTTTAAAAATCACTCATCACAATAAAGGATGTACAAAAAAACATATTTTTGATGATAAACACCTTGTTAGTGGTTCCAGGTCCCACAGCCACCACTGTGGCTTGCAGCACTTTGCCCTGGGATTTTTCTGGAATCATGATGCCTCCTTTCGTGACGGTCTCTGCTGAGAACCGCTCCACCAACACTCGGTCGAACATGGGGAGAAATTTCCGGAAAGCCTTAGCCTATAGAGGGGTAAACGATGATAACCGGATGAGAAATACATTTTGCCAGACAATATAAAACAACAATGTTCACATCCACATAAGCTCCAGTAGAGGGCGCTAAAGACTAAACTTCATTCATTCATTCAATCAATCAATCAATCATCTTTAATAATGGCTTCATCCTGGTCAGGGTCGCCATAAATCCAGAGCCTGTCTCAGCACCACTGAATACCCACTGGATGAGATGTCAGTCCATCACTGGGTGCTAAACAAAATTAACTGAGGTCAACATCGAACCGAGGACATTGAAGCTTCTAAGGAACAGTGTTTCGCACTGTCACAATCTCTCTGTTAATTACTATTAACAGCAGATTTTCTTTGTGGTACTGAAGAACTACATAGTGTTTGAAATCAATATGGTTTATTAGCATTAGGTGCTCAGTCATTTTAATAAATATCATGCATCACAAACTGCTTACTCTACTGAGCCTTAACAAAAAAATACTTAAGGAATTAAACTGCCACAGAAAAAGAGAGATCTGCAACACCAGCCGCACACTAATGTGGCTGTGTCCTTGAGTGAAGGTCATGCATGAGGAAGGGGAGGATCAAGGACTGTACCTTGAAGGGGGTGTTAAAGGGTTAAGGGGGGAGGGACAGATTTTGGAGGCTCTGTAAATGTTTACTAATTTGCTGAAGGACATGGACACCATGATAATCCTTTAAGGCTGAAGCAGACAAGAGAAATATCTGGAAAGAACCAGATGGAGAGAGGAAGAGGACAAGCAAATTGCCTCAACATTTAAATTTTTTAACTTTATCCTCTCTCTCATTGTATGTGGCCTTAATATTCTTCTACAACTTGTTGCATGTATAATCTGTGAACTGGCTGCTGTAATGCTACAATTTCCCATTGAAATTAATAATCAATGTATCTATCCGGCTTTTTTTTAGGAATAGATCAGGTCTACTGTAATAGAAACTCCACAGAAATCTAAACTCCTTCTTGACTAGTAAAATGTGAACAAATAAGAAAACGGTAAAACCATGAAAGACGAAAGCTTGGGTAAAATGTTAGCGTATAAAACAGGCACAAAGAATCCATGGTGAATCCTTACGTATTTTCTTTTACTTGCGAAAGTTCAAACTAAAGTTGAAGCAAAGTCAAATGCTGCGTTAAAAAATATTAAACTGCATTTCACTGAATCATTTAATACTGAGTACGAAAAATGTATGAAATATAGATATTATATATTTCTTACTGGTTTCTTTCACTTTATTGGAACATGCCATATATTTGTTTGTTGGAAATAAAAATCAGCTCACGTGCGACGCGACGAGAAATAACCCGGAAGTGAATACAGACAGAGCACGCACACGTCTGATCTGTCAGTGGCGTATATCCATCGATCTAGCTATCAGACAAGACTGTTGAATATTGTGCCTGTCCTTAAACGTTATAAAAATGAACACTTGCTGACCACGTGACAGCTGGTCAGAGGCCGTGCACTGACAGGCAACAATTTTTATTTTTTATTTTTTTTAATAATAAACTTTTCGGCTCGTTCACAGGAGTGCCAGCTCGCGCGCTGCAAGTTATCTTTAGAGCATTTTTTATAAAAATCAAAGAGGTTATACCAGTGCTAATCCATCACACTCATGTTAAGAGAGCATGAATGTCGCCTGATCCTCTACGGAAAAGCCTAGTACCTCCAAATATATGAATATATCATGACGCATAACACGATTCAATTTAAAGAATCTCCCTAATTATCATCAGATCCTGGTGACGGCATGATGACCTTGCTGGGTAAATAATCATAACAGTATTAATTTGCCGAATTGATAGAAGAGGAGTTTAAAAAAAAAGATTATCATTAGGTATTCGATTTTGTATTATTGCTGAAATAATCAGATTATATCTAGTAATCTTACCATGTTTGCAGATGATCTACAGCAGCTCTACGTCCTGTCTGTGTGTGAACGAGCAGAGAAAAGCGAGTGGTAAAGGAGAGGATTCAGAGCCCCACGTGAAGAAAGCTCTAGAAGCTCAGCGCGCATGCGCGAACGTGCACGTTGCCTGAACAAAATGTTGTAGGATTTTTCAAATACTACAAAAACAAACTAATAAACTTATGCAGGCTGTATTTGTATTATATATTCTATATGAACAAGTGTTTTCTGCAATGTTAAAGGCATTTTTAATTTCATTCTGAGCACCATGCACAGGAATTATTCAATGTCAACCCCTGACCTCGCTTTTTTTTCTCCAATAGCATCGCGAAATTTCTGGAAAAGTCAAGCCCCAGAACGAGCATAAATATAGATTTTTAACATTTTTCTACAATATAACCGCTCATATCTGTATACCACTTGTTTTTATTACGAAGAGAAATACATAACAGGATGTGAACAGTAGTATTTTTGTTAATAAACGCTTTAAAAAGTGTTACTTATTAGCAATTTATGTTATTCAGGTTTCGGGGCGGGCCGGTTTGTTACCCGGATGTAGAAGCCCATGTGCGTTACTTGAGTTGCAGCAGGAGCACAATCCTTGCGTTAGACCACTCTCTCGATCGCTCTCCTCTTCGGTTCCAGCCTTTGCTTAAGTAAGTTTGATCATATATTAATATTGCATTTATATTTATATGCAGGTGAATACAAATAATACATATTCTATAGAAGGATTATATTATTTGTTAAATAATTAGTTCTATAAGCATTTCATGATTTGATTAGCAAAAGTTAAATTAAGATCGTGATGTTAAACAGCCATTTAATAACACAACTCTGAATAAACAGTTGTTAGTAATGGTTCTATATTAATTTGTGCTGGATTATCAGGAAATGTCCATGTCCTACACCTGCTTAAATAACAAGGATTAGCAAGGCGAATAACTGGCCATGCTTAGAAATTAACACTAGTTTACAACCAATCTAGCAAATATCAGATGCTGAATTGTGTTTTTTTTTATTTATTTATTAAAAAAAAAAACCTTTGATTATGGGAAATGTAACTTGTTGTAGACACATGCATGATTAGGTCATCTGCCTTCCCTGTCTAATCTTCATGCTAATTATTTTACATTGCATTAACATTAATTTTTTTTCTTGCAAATCCTTTTATATATTTATTTAAAAATCCTCACTCAGAGTTGAAGACGGAGTCCGGAGACTCGAACCCACAACCTTCCGGTCACTACTGCACAATTTTGCCTTTCAGTGTAAACCATTAATGTCGGCTAGCTAGAAAAGGGTACCGGTGGTATGATTTCATGCTACACCATCTTTAATATCTAATGTAACGGTTTTGTGAGCTGGTCATGTTGCCGGTGTGTGTAAGACGGCATTTCCGGACGTGTTGTCATGAGGACGTTGAGATTGACCTTGTGACGCATGACCCCAGCACACGTGGGCTAGACTGAGCCTGATGAAAGATCCATACTATAGTTTTAAGCAAGGCACGGTGTATATACAGTAGTGAGACTAATATATGAGAGTTAAAGGCGCGTTTAACTGGTTAATTTAAATTATTTAATGTGTGAAATGTGGTCGGCTAGAACGTTAATGCCTGTAGGAGGAAAAAAGCGAAAATTACTGCAGTTTATTAAAGTACCAGTAGGGGCGCTAGTTGACATCTGCTGCCTTGTGTCATGTGCCTTTAATTTCAGTTCACCGTGGATGATTTTAGAATTTTCCAGATTAGTCCCAAATTACCCGTAGTGTGTGAATGAGCATATGTGGGGGTGTGTGCCCTGCGATGGATTGGGACCCAAGGGGCAGCTTGGTGGTTAAGGTGTTGGACTACTGATTAAAGAGTCCCAGGTTCGAAACCAAGATGCCCCTGTGTAAGGCCCGATAATGATGCTGGAAATGTAATGTAACTACCTTATAGTTACCTAGGGTTAGAGACTGTGAGATGGTGATTCTCTGCCACAGATGGTACTAGTACGTTTTGTCTGGACTTTTTGCCTCACTGGTGACTGTGAGGTGAAGTATAATGTCATGCCATACTCTGATCGTGTCACACATGTCCCTTGTTGAATGCCTTCAGCTCCACCATTTCACTTATTTTAGCTTCATAATTGCAACATGCAAGTACTTCAAACACAAAGCTGTTCATTTTATGGCAGATGCCCATATACAGAGCAACCTACATTTCACCTCTTAGTATATTTAAGCAGTTCAAGGGCTCAGCATTGACATCGACCTTGTGATTAATATTCTAGTGCCTGGACCACTGACCTACCCCTGACCCTCAAGTAAACTAAAAAGAAAAAACAAAAACTTCCCAACAGTGTACCTCCCCCCCACTCGACCCTGTGTACAGGATAAGCGGTAGAGACAGTCAATGAATGAATGATAATTTTTTTTTTTTAATCTCATCAGATCTTTGTGGTGTTTTTCAGAGATGCTGCGCTTGCCCAGTTTGATGAAGCAGATGAGGCCAGTGTGCAGGGCTCTAGCACCACACCTCACCCGTGCCTATGCCAAGGATGTAAAGTTTGGATCCGATGCCCGGGCGCTCATGCTCCAGGGAGTTGACCTGTTGGCAGATGCTGTGGCCGTCACTATGGGACCAAAGGTTTGTTTGTGGTTAGCCTCTTTGGCGTATAAATATAAAAGTATACATTTTTCTTTATGGTGAATGCAAGAACCCTAAATGTTTTTTGTTTGTTTTCAGATCTGATATTACATGCTGAAATAATTTTTTTCTTTAGTATAATGATTGTTCTGGGCTGATTTTAATAGCCCACTGACTTCATATAACCACAATGAAAAGTCAGCTTGAATTGGTAACTTTTGGTAATTGGTAATTCATTGGTTTAATCATCGATGGTCCGTTTAAAGAATCTAAAATAAAAAAAATATATCAAAGTTCATAGAAGAAAGAATGTCTATGCAGGCAGGCTACCCTGTGTATTAAATACACACTACTGGTGGACTTCATATAATGTTGATGCTCTGTGTTATTCTAATAAATGTTGATCACATGATCAGTTATATGAATAAATATAATATTATGATTGGTGTTGGTTATAGTGGTGCGGTTTACTTGTGGAATGATCGTAATTATTTCCATGATATCTTTATATTGATCTGTTGCTAGAAGGTCCTCAGTGTATATATCTAATGTCTTCATCATTCATCAGGGTCGCACAGTTATCATCGAGCAGAGCTGGGGCAGCCCAAAGGTCACCAAAGATGGAGTAACAGTTGCCAAGAGCATTGAACTGAAGGACAAGTACAAGAACATCGGGGCCAAGCTGGTACAGGATGTGGCTAATAACACAAACGAGGAGGCAGGTGACGGGACCACCACCGCCACTGTACTGGCACGTGCCATTGCCAAGGAGGGCTTCGACACCATCAGCAAAGGAGCCAACCCCGTAGAGATCCGCAGAGGCGTCATGCTCGCTGCAGAAACTGTCATCAACGAGCTGAAGAAGCTGTCCAAACCAGTCACTACACCTGAGGAAATTGCTCAGGTAAGAATTTGAATCTGTTAAACGATCAAGGAAAGGGATTGTGTTCTGTATTGAGCCCGATTAATATTTCATCTCGTATGTTCTCCTTCATGTTTACAGGTGGCCACTATTTCTGCCAACGGAGACACTGAAGTCGGTGCGATCATCTCCAACGCCATGAAGAAAGTGGGACGTAAAGGAGTTATCACCGTAAAGGTACGCATTTCCCTTGCTTGCATATGATAATTACTTTTCAATGTGGTGAACATTTCCCTGATCTGTGACTCTTCTATGCGATCTAGGATGGCAAAACCCTGCATGATGAGCTGGAGATCATTGAAGGCATGAAATTTGACCGTGGCTACATCTCCCCGTACTTTATCAACACAGCTAAAGGTCAGCAAAAACATAGTGCAGTCTGTAACAAAGCAGACCTGGTGTAATTGTTCCCAAACTCTCCTTCACTCAGTATCTACTGTGTGCTCTCTGTAGGTCAGAAGTGCGAGTTCCAGGATGCCTACGTGCTTCTGAGCGAGAAGAAGATCTCAAGCGTCCAGAGCATCGTTCCAGCCCTGGAGATTGCCAACCAGCATCGGAAACCGCTGGTCATTGTGGCGGAGGATGTGGACGGAGAGGCCCTAAGCACACTTGTGCTCAACAGGTTTGTCATTTTAACGTACAAGTGATGTCCGTTTATAATAGAAGCTTATTTTAAATACAGATCGTTGTAAATACTTTTTAATTTCCATTGATGTTTCTAAAACTGCTCTGTTTAATTAGAACAGTCAGGCTATAACGTGTATTTAACTCCTCCAGGTTGAAGGTTGGACTGCAGGTTGTGGCAGTAAAGGCCCCAGGCTTCGGAGACAACAGGAAGAACCAGCTGAAAGACATGGCAATTTCTACTGGAGGAACGGTATGTGTTTCTAATCTAAGGCATCTTCATGTTCCTGGAATAAAGTTAGTTTCTAAACAGATGTATAATATTTTTGTTTGTTCATGTAGGTGTTTGGCGACGAGGCTGTCGGCTTGGCTGTCGAAGACATACAGGCGCATGATTTCGGCCGCGTCGGCGAGGTGGTCGTGACCAAGGACGACACCATGCTGCTGAAGGGCCGGGGTGACCCATCTGTCGTCGAGAAACGTGCCGCCGAGATCGCCGAGCAGCTGGAGACCACCACCAGCGATTACGAGAAGGAGAAACTCAACGAGCGCCTGGCCAAGCTCTCTGACGGAGTGGCTGTACTCAAGGTGAGAATTTTATTTATTTTTTTCCCCCCTATTTAGTTGCGTCAGCTTTGAGGTTAAAGAGAGATTGATTTTATGTGCTCCGTTATAGGTTGGTGGAACGAGTGACGTGGAGGTGAATGAGAAGAAGGACAGAGTGACTGACGCTCTGAACGCCACTAGGGCGGCTGTCGAAGAGGGCATTGTTCTCGGAGGTGGCTGTGCTCTCCTGCGTTGCATCCCTGTCCTGGACACCATCAAACCTGTCAATGATGACCAGAAGATCGGTAAGTCTCCTTTATGATTCCTCCCCCCCCCCCCCTTATCATTGTAGTGTTTTTGGGTGTGGCTTAAACAAACACAAATGAATATTTTTCTTCAGGTATCGACATCATCCGTAGAGCACTGCGCATTCCTGCCATGACCATTGCTAAGAATGCAGGAGTAGAGGGTTCTCTGGTGGTGGAAAAAATCCTTCAGAGCGGACCTGAGATTGGCTATGATGCCCTTAACAACGAGTACGTCGACATGGTGGACAAAGGAATCATTGACCCTACAAAGGTCTGTTTATTAGTCTTTAACTGTTTTTAAACACAAATTTATATCTCTGGTGCCCTCTGCTGTGAGGTGAAGATATTGCAGATTAACAGTCTCTGGCACCCCTGCAGGTGGTAAGGACAGCACTGTTGGACGCTGCTGGTGTCGCATCTCTGCTCTCGACAGTGGAGGCTGTGATCGTAGAGCTTCCCAAGGAGGAGAAGGAAATGCCAGGAGGCATGGGTGGTATGGGTGGCATGGGAGGCATGGGTGGTATGGGATTCTAAGTTTCACTACCAGATGTGCCATACAGACTTTAAGGTGGGGAGAGTGAGGGCAGGGTGCACAGATTGACCCTCTCCTTGCGCTCTCTCACCTGCCTAGGGGTGTGACAATGCAGAAGAAATGACCCATAGTCTGATCTCACCTCTCCACTCGGGGCTGAAGCTGACCTGACCCTATTGCTCAGAAAACAAGCATCAAGTGACCAGACTCTGCCTGTGTGATCAGTCCATACTCAACATTCTCAGTTTAATGAATTGTTCATATGGAAAAGCAGCAAGAATACTTGTTTAACCGTTGTTGTTTTTTTTACATATTGTAGAACTTGTTGCTAACTGGGAATATGTTTTGTGTAAATGCTTCAGAAGCAGTACACAAGGGTTGAAATCTGCCTTTAAATGGAGAACCACGGTGTTAAGAAACTTGAGCCGTATGTCCGCAAATTCCTTTTTTTTTTTTTCCCCTTTTTTCCTTCTCTTTTTTCCAAATTGTCTGTGTATGTCATGTTTACACCTGTTCTAAACATTCACTTGTTGTTCAAGATAATTAAAAGTTAATTAAAACGATCAAGATGTGCATGTTTGGGACTGTTCCTGATCCTAAAATACTACAATGTTAAAATGACCTGTGTAGAATACCAGGAAACCGAGCTGATAGTGACGAATGTTAGGCCTACATTCTGTATCACTTGTCTTTGTCTGATGGGTTTGTTAGGGGTTTGATGTCTCTTCAGCCAGGAATGGAGCGTTTGGAAATAGATTTATTATAAACATGTTGGACAGCAGTGTTAAAGAAGCCTGCACTGGAGCATGTCCTCCTCAGTATGTCCAGTGACGGTACCAAGACTGCTATTCAGCATAGAATAATGTTCATAGTGAGTAATTAATTCTATCAGCATTTAATTTTTTTCTCAGTTACTATTATTTTACAGATGTGACCATAATCAGTAGATGTTTTTGTACAACAGCTAGTAATTGTGCTTTTTTTTTTTTTATTTAATAAAACATGATGTTCAAAAAAATAAAATAAACTGGAGTGTTCAGAATAAGATTTGCCCTCTTAGAACACTTGTCTGTCAATAACCTTCGGAGGGCGCTGTCTGTGTAAACACAGGCAGGAATTGCTTCTTACAGGTAGTTTGGCTCTTTTCAGGTTTCTTAGTTAGAATAGTCAACTTCTGTGTAACTCATGAATTTTACCTTTTATCTATTGACCATTCAAATAACATCAAGTTTTGTGAAATCACACATTGTTTTTTCTTCAGAAAATGAAAAACTCTAGGACATTTATAAAACAAGTAACTGTAGTTTTAACTGGTTTTATGTACAAATAGTATTCTATATGCATTCCTTCACATTCTCCAGGCTTGTTTTTTCACACTATTATATGCAGCCCTGTATTGTAAAAGTTAAAGAGTTGACCATCCATCCACCAGCTGTTTGTAAAGCACGGAGCTAGAGGTGTCTAATATTATCTCTCACATGACCCGTCTATTTGAAGGTGAGACTTGTCTGAACTAGATGATGGCAAACAGAATACTGCACACCAGAGAGACCACACCACACACAAGAAGCCTGATTTTTAAATATAAAAATAGTTTATAAACCATGCAGGCAGGATACATATTCGCCATGACACTTAAACACCCCAATCAAAACTACTAAAATAAAGCCTTACTACAAGAAACAAAAAGAAAAAAAACCTATTATACACTGAAGTCTAGTCTGTGGTCATACATTAGTTATATACATGTGGTTTTCCCATAACCAAAATAAATATATGATGTCTATGAATATATGTTTGAAGACAATGATAAATATATGATGTGCTAAGGTTTGAAAGCGGTAAGGGCATGCACGTTGATCGGAATCTTCAAGGTCTAACCACCTTGCGGATACCTCACTATACAGCAATCTCATGAGAGCCATCAAGTGCCCTCCTGAGTTTGGGCCCCTTTAGTAAAGGTGCAAGGATCTATCTATCTGTTAAAAATCAAACTTTACAAATATATTGCACACTTTCACAATAAAACATTTGTCCCTTGGTTTAGACACTTGTAGAAACACACCATACGATGTTACATATTGTGCTCCCATCAATAAACATTCAGCAGTTAAAACTCACTATGCAGTGCCAACTTCACCTCCCTACTCCTGACTTGGCAAACGGCACGAAATTGCACAGTGCGAAAAGTCGATGCCGTGCAAGTGAAGTGTTTGTAATACATTTGGTTTATCATAGCACTTGAGTCATGGAAAGGCCTACTGGAGCTGGTGTGGAAGGATTGCTACCTGTCAGTCTTGCATGCCATTCAAAGCATGCATACAGTGTACCCTTTATATACAGGGCACTCGTATCAAGTCTCCTTTGTGAGTTTATGGAAAAATACTGGTGCTGAATATGAGCGATGCACAAGGCACACCACCCGGACTGGACAGGTCCAGTTCTGAAATAGTTTTTGTGTTTATTTAAAAAAAAAAAGCAAACGCACAAACCAATAGCTTACACGATGAATCAAAGTAACTTAGACTCAGGTGAAGAACAAGCCTGGTTCAACTCTACTGAAATCCCAATCCCTCAAATAACCGTCTTCATTTCCTTTGCACCATTCACAAACCCAACATCTGTTGCAGTGAGCTCTTGACAGACCTTCCACATAATCCAGCTGCCGTTAAACAGTATGGCTCAAAGTGCAGTTCAAAAATATTATTAGAGATGGAGTGATGCAGTTAAATCGCCTAACTTGACCCAACAATGTTAAACTCCCAAATTAGATCCAGCTTCAAAAATAACTTAGGATAAAAATGTAAAAATCAAATGGTTTTGTTTGGACCAGGCACTGCAGATACTGAGGCACATGAAATTGTGTCTGTTACCTTCCCCTCTCCACAAGTACCCTTCGCCAGGATACCCTTAATGCCCGCCCGCCCGCCCGCCCTCCCCCTGGAAGCCCCTCTGTGTGCTGAGGCGCTACGTGTGGTGGACCTCATGGAACATCAGCTCGCGTGGGATCTGTGTCTCCGGGCCGTACAGTTTGCAGGCCCGGCGTTCGAATGCTGACACCATCTGCTTAACTACTTCATCGAAGAACATCGTGGCCAGCTGAGAATGCAGGAGGGAGCGAAATTCAAAGGAAATCTGTCCGAGAAAGAGACAAGGGAAAGTCAACATGTGGACTGTTTGCACATAATACAAAATGTACTGTTTGTACATAATCCAGTAGTACGTACACTATTATATGTATTATAATACATTTTAGTGAGCTATTCTACTAAATCATTAAAACACTTTTACATCATTAATCGTATGCGTACTA
>JAOTQY010000048.1:23508788-23519148 GCA_026413445.1 Dolichallabes microphthalmus
ATCGGTTAACGGTTAATGTTCGGTTAACGAACGGCGGTTGTCGGTTGGGAAAATTAATCGATATGAGCATCCCTAATCTCCACAGATTCGTGAGTGATGGTGATTATCGCCCTTTGGTTTAGCACCTGTGAAGGTAAAAAATTTAACACAACTAAACATTATTTGCATCTGTGCAGGGTCTGGCTGCTTTCTTAAAAGCCATCGGATACTTGATTCCTCTTATGGATGCCGAGTACGCCAACTACTACACAAGGGAAGTGATGCTTATCCTGATTCGAGAGTTCCAATCTCCAGATGAGGAAATGAAGAAGATTGTCTTAAAGGTTAGTTGAAGTTTTAACATGAAAACGTAACTATTTTTAACCGGTTGGGTGCTCTGTATAATCTTTTAGAACCGAGTCACATATTTTTGTTTTTCACTCTTTCAGGTAGTGAAGCAGTGCTGTGGGACAGACGGTGTGGAGGCCAACTACATCAAAACAGAGATTCTGCCCGCTTTCTTTAAACACTTCTGGCAGCACCGCATGGCCTTGGACAGACGTAACTACAGACAAGTATGCTCGTTACTTTTCTGATGACGGCTTTTTAAAAAAAACTTTTTGGGTTTTTCAGCAAGGCTCGTATTTTATGATTTACAACTTATTTTTCTTCCTCTTAGTTGGTAGATACTACAGTAGAGCTAGCCAACAAAGTCGGTGCAGCAGAAATCATTTCAAGAATCGTGGATGACTTGAAGGATGAAGCTGAGCAGTACAGAAAGATGGTTATGGAGACAATCGAGAAGATCATGGGTAACCTGGGTGCAGCAGACATTGACCACAAACTGGAGGAGCAGCTTATCGATGGTATTTTGTACGCTTTCCAAGAACAGACCACTGAGGTATGCTACAAAGGATAGGAATCCTAGAGTATTCTTCTTTTAATTTTTTCCCTTTTTGTATGATTATTTTTTGGAAATGGTTGGTTTGTTTTGAATTGGTTACATTGATTTATTTTACTAGGACTCTGTGATGCTAAACGGTTTTGGAACGGTGGTGAATGCTCTGGGCAAGCGAGTTAAGCCCTACCTGCCTCAGATCTGCGGTACCGTCCTGTGGCGTTTAAACAATAAGTCAGCCAAAGTCCGTCAGCAGGCTGCTGACCTCATTTCTCGCACAGCTGTGGTTATGAAGACCTGTCAAGAGGTGAGGCAGAAATAATTAGTTGTCTCAAATTGTTATATCCTGAACAAGGTCATGATGCTGTAAGGAATTTTCTCTTGTTTAACCTGTTATACTTTGTTCTTAACAGGAGAAACTGATGGGTCATTTGGGTGTAGTGCTATACGAGTACCTGGGGGAAGAATACCCTGAAGTGCTTGGAAGCATCCTTGGAGCCCTTAAAGCTATTGTTAACGTCATTGGTATGTTCTTATCTATTGTCCTGTGGTTTTGAATTCATGTACATGTGTCTTGTTTGCTAATTAGCAGCAATTTGCTGATGAAAATACATGTCAATTGTATGAATCCTGCTTTAATTGATTGCTGGCATCCCAACGCCATGATATTAAAAAGAACTAAATTTCTAACACTGCTTCGTCCTCTAATATACAACTACTACAGTCTATGTTGCTGTTATAGTATGAGGTTCATTCATGTTGTGGAACTGGTTATATACTCCGTCTTATATTTATTTAACCCTTTCCCCCTTAGGTATGCACAAGATGACTCCTCCAATTAAGGATTTGCTTCCTCGATTGACACCCATCCTGAAAAACAGACATGAAAAGGTGCAAGAAAACTGCATTGATCTTGTGGGCAGAATTGCTGACAGGTCAGTATTGAGTCTTGTAATATAGGCTGTCTCTCCCTAAAAAATACTTTTCAATTACATTTTTAGATGCGTAGTATTAAATGTTGGGTTAGAATCAGTAAGCATTCTGTCTCAGGATTACAGTATAATCTAGTGTTTCACTCTGGCTTTTTATAGCCTGTTACATAAAATTGTGCACTTAGAGCATAAAGCATTTATGTCGTGCACTAGGTAGATAAATGTAACATGGAAGTGGCCATATTGATCAGATTATTACAAACGTTATATTTTTGGCATGAGTGGTGTGATCTTAAGTGATATTCAATGTATTAAATTTCTTTGCTTCTCCTTTGTAGAGGTGCAGAGTATGTGTCTGCCAGGGAGTGGATGCGAATCTGTTTTGAGTTGCTGGAGCTGCTGAAAGCTCACAAGAAGGCAATCCGACGAGCCACAGTCAACACTTTCGGCTACATTGCTAAGGCAATCGGGTAACAACCGTTCTGTATTGCTTCAATTCAATTTGAGTTCATGTGATAATGTAACTAAAAGCATCAACTATTTTCCTCTTGATTTGTCTAGACCGCATGATGTCCTTGCCACGCTGCTTAACAACTTGAAAGTGCAGGAGCGTCAAAACAGAGTTTGTACAACAGTTGCGATAGCCATCGTGGCAGAGACATGCTCACCGTTCACCGTTCTCCCAGCACTGATGAATGAGTATCGTGTACCTGAACTAAATGTTCAGAATGGTGTGCTTAAATCCCTCTCCTTCTTATTCGAATATATCGGTGAAATGGGCAAGGACTACATTTATGCTGTCACACCATTATTGGAGGATGCGCTGATGGACAGGTGAGCTCAGAAGTTAGGAATTGTTTATATTTATACTATTGTAGTAGTTTCGTGTGTATTTTTAAAAAATTATTATTTTTTAAAATAATAATTGGTATAACTCATGAATATTTTCTTTCACAGAGATCTTGTGCATCGGCAGACAGCCAGTGCTGTGGTGCAGCACATGTCTCTGGGTGTTTATGGGTTTGGTTGTGAGGACTCTCTCAACCACTTGCTCAACTATGTTTGGCCTAATGTTTTTGAAACATCGCCGCACGTTATCCAAGCTGTAATGGGAGCGCTTGAGGGACTCAGAGTGGCTATCGGACCATGTCGGATGTTACAATATTGCCTGCAGGTAAGTGACCATTAAGGATTAACACCTGCAAGATTTCTTTTAATCAGCTTCAAGTCTGTCGGTCAGGTCGGATTTATTTATTCTCTATCTTCTTTCAGGGTTTGTTCCATCCCGCACGGAAAGTTCGTGACGTGTACTGGAAGATTTATAATTCCATCTACATTGGCTCCCAGGATGCTCTGATTGCACATTATCCCCTCGTCTACAACGATGAGAAGAACCCATTTGTCCGCTATGAGCTGGAGTACTATCTGTGAATACATTTAAACTTGTGCACTCTTCCTTTTTTCCTTTTATTCTTACAGACATGGTTTGTAGTCCGTGGTCCATTTACTTTTAGTTATGTTGGTTTGCAGCTTCATCTACCACATGCTTGGGGTTAGCAAATCAGTTTTAAATTAAAGTACAGACCATTTAAAAAGAAGGGTAAACTGAAACTGCGTATTTGGATTTTTTTTTTTTTTTTTTTTTTAACTAAAATCATAACCAATTGCAGTGAAATGTAGCGGCAGATTTGCCAGGAAAAATTAAGCCCTTAGTAGGAAAGTCTTGACAACCATCTTATGTGTAATAATTTCTGTGCAGTCATCTGTTCTTACTGGATATTGCTTGTTATGGCTAAATAAACATTTGTGTATGAAAAGGCTACCTTTGTTGTGCATTTACATTGTAATTGTATAAGGGTTTACATTGTAGGTCTACATATGTAAACATTTATTGGCTACGAAAATGTCCATTTTTACTTTATAGTTTTCAGTGGTTTGAGATTGGAACTTAAGCATTCTACCTCCTGTGTCACCTAAGTTTAGGCAACTTCTCGTACTGTTCACAGAAGCCATCACTTCACCAACTGTGGACCCCTGGGGGTCCAAGATGTAGACACCTCTAGGTATATGGTGAAACATATGCACCAAAATGTGTTACATTCTTAAAGTTAAGTTCAGCTATTAATAAATTATCAATACTTTTTTCTTTAGTGTTCTTTGCAAAGTTGTAAAACTTGCAAACAGCTCAACAGTTGATATTGGCTTTGCCTGGGAAAACATTTCTGTACACAAAGCAGTTGTAGTTTCACACGTTAGTGCTTGCAAACATGGCTGAGTAAAGCCACAGGCTTTAATGCTTTAAAAAAAATTCTAGCTAGAGCTAATATGGTGCTAAATTACGTTCTTTAACAGAATGATCTCATGTTAGTTTAATAATTTAAGATCGCATTTAGTTGGTGTTTTGAAAAGGTGGGTAAACCAGATTTTTTTTTTTTATCCCCTTTTAGCTGATGTTTTATCATGACAGTTTACCAATTAAGCTTTAACATCTCACTCTGATTTGTAAAATTGCTTAAGACATTCATTGTCAGTGCTTACATATGCAAGATACAGTTGTATAAAGTTATGTTCCATGTCAAACATTCTAACCCAATGACTAATTTTAAAAACCTTTAACAACCTGTGATGCTCCATCCTATCAAGCTTGTAGAAAAATTTTCTAATCATGTAGGTAATTTGTAAGGTTTCTTTAAATAGTTGTGTAATATAAAATACATGCACCCTAGTCACTTCCTAATTCCTTAGCTATCCATACCATAAGTATGGAGAATGCTGTACCCAGAGTGATCAACGGTGCGGAGTTTCTGTTGAACATACACCTTTCTGCCAAGGCCAACATGTTCATTTTGGTCTCATCAGACAAGACAAAATATGTGTAATGTCCATGCTGTGAACAACAACTCCCATTCGAACTATGGATCTTAACTTTGAGTTATCCTTAACCAGTTGTTCTATCCCTGGAGAATTGGGGCATGAGGTGGGATACACCCTGAACAGAGTGCCAATCCAGTGCAGGACACATGCACGCTTACATGCTCATTCACACATTACAGGCAATTTGGAATTGCCAGTTAGCCTAACCTGCTTGGACCAAGCATGGGGAGAACATGCAGACTTCATGTTCACAAACTTGAGGCAGGAATTGAACCCATACCCGGCGATGCAAGGTGACAATGTTATTCACTAAATTATCATGCTGCTGAATTAAATCCTAACTTTCAATATTTATGCACTTTTCATAACGTACTGTGTAGTATAATCCCAATTAAGTAAATTTCACAACCAGGTTTCAAAAATACAAAATTTGGTGAATATATACAGGTATGCAAGGCACTGTAAACTTTGCTTTAAGTTTAATCTCACTCTTTAAATGTGGTGCAGTGGGTAAGTTACAATTCCTGGGTCTTCGATTAGATCTTGCGCTCAGCATGCTGGTTGTGTAGAGATTGGTTTGCTCTCCCTGACCAGGATAAAGTGTTTACAATTGGATAGTGGTAGCTGCTCAACTGCTGGCACCCCAGGCAAGGCCCTCAACCTCCAACTGCTCAGCTGTATAAAATAAATAAATGTATAGTAATTCAATGTGGCTCAATGTGTCTTTTTGTGAATGTGCTGAAAATTAACAATTCGATTGAGATTATATAGGTGATGTGAGAAAGGGAAATTGAAAAAAAGAGTTCACTTGAGTCTTGGGTTTATACAATCACATGCTGTCAGTGGTCAAATTTCTCATGTCACTTTGTCGCTGAAAGAAGAGATCGTGATTAATCAGTGTGGGTACAGTTCCAAAGTAGCTAATTTTCCCGGTGGTTAGCACTGTCGCCTTACACCTCCAGGGTCTAAGTTCCCGCCTCGGGGTCTGTGTGCGTGGAGTTTGCATGTTCTCCTCGTGCTTGGTGGATTTCTTCTAGGTGTTCTGGTTTCCTCCCACAGTCCAAAGACATGCATGTTAGGGTAATTGGCGTTCCCAAATTGCCCGTAGTTTGTGTGTGAGTGTGTATATGTGTGTGTGCCTCACCCCACCTCGTGCCCTAAGTCTCCTGGGATGGGCTCCAGGCCCACGCGACTCTGTATGCGGGATAAAGCAGTATAAACGATAAGTGAGTGAGTGGATGATTGAATAATTGTTGCCCTCCTGTTTTTTTTTCCGGCTGCCAAAATACAAAAAAATAAGTGAACAGCTGAGAAAGAAAAGTTGATGTGACTCTCACACCAGGTTGGACCTCAGTGTCAAGTGGAATCTGAAGGTCAAGCACTGAGAAGAGCCGCTGTGAATCTAAACATCACAATCAGCATTTTATTTATTCATTTCAGAAAGCAAAAAAAATCTGTTTATATGGTTCCTCATTGTTTTCTCCTTAAGTGTAACATCTACAGTCAGCGTTTCCTCACATCTCTACAGATCCGTTTAATGGTTTTTAAAGACCCACCCCCTCATGCCTAAGCTCCTTATCTTTGATTGGCTGGACAGCTGCAAGAGAGGATCGATTATTGGCCAATTAGATGAAAGGGGCGGGGCTTGTTGGAGTTTTGGTGGAAAAAAAATCCGTATGTTTAGCTGAGCGCAGGAGAAGAGCAGAGGGGGAGGAGAGAGAGAGAAATCGTTGACTTCCTGTTTTCTGAAAGCATCCGAATATGTATGATATACAGGAAGATGCGTAGCGGATACACACACGAATCTGAGCTCTGCTGCAAATACGGATAGTTTTCAGCGTTTCCAGCAGCCTGTGCATCCCCGCACCCCCTCTGCCTGGACCCCGGGTGCTGCTCCGCTCTCTGGCCGGACGGAGCGACCCATCAGCCGGCCAGGGCCGCCACCGAGTCCCCGGGCCCCGACCCGCGATCTGAATCGGTCTGCCTACAGGAAGCAGAGCGGCTCTGATCACCTCCTCCACCACCACCACCGTCACTGTTCATCTGCAGCAGATCGGATGCGTCGCTTTAGGTGACCGCGATATGGCAGTGCTGAAACTCGCTGATCAGGTCCGTCTCTACAATCTCTCAACACTTACACAAAGATGGGAGGGTGACTGTAACAGGATTTGGGTCTGAACAATGCTTCTTCTTGTTTAACATGCAGATGTACTTGTCCAGGTTATTACGCGTCATGAGCAGGGCAGACGGTTATAACACGGTATTGCTCTATATACTGTAGTGTATATAGTCATACTGTATAATCTCAGGTACAAAGTTACCAAACCTTTAAGATGTATGTGGACTAGGTAACTCTATGTAACATGGATACTATATAATATGTACCTTTTAATCTGTATGTCTACTTTTAAGATGTACATAAGGGTAACTTAAAATATGTAACCTGGTATAAAATAAATATCCTAGTTAATGCATAGAGGATGTGCTCTTGAGAATACCTTTATTTCTGTGAATATATACAGTGTGTATATATATATATATCTCCAGCACAGAAATGCAAGAAATAACTAGACATCTAGTTTCATGATAAAATGTATGCACCACAATGATTCATTTGCGATCAAGCATTAATTTAGCTATTAATAAATTATATACTTTATATAAAAACTATTATATAATAGTTAAAAAAAAAATATTTCGCTTTGATCAGTTTTAAGAGCACATGCATAGAATGAGAGAGTTGTTATCATCAGATTTTTCGAACAATCATCTTTCACACCCAAGGCTCAGGTCGACCAGGTTGTGACATCGTTAATGTCTTACCCTGTTCTTTAAACCGAGCAATATTGTGGAAGTACAATAAATGTGGAAAAGGTGTATTTTAAGATTCCTAGCTGTTTGTCTCTGGTACGGTCCACCCGAGTGAAATTCTTTGCGATTTTCACTTCTAGGTAAGCTTTAAGATGGGGGCTATTGCAATCTGAAAAGAAGGAACCAAATATTAGTCATGATTAAAGCTTCAAATTGTGATATACATTTTAGCACAGAAATACTAGTGTCTGTTTAATTCTACCATGTCTGTATGTCGCATTATATGTGGTTTAGTGGGTTTTTTATGTTCAGTGTAAATATTTTCCACTAATAATCTGTGAATGTGCTAAACTTTTTCCCTGTTAATGCACAATTTTTGGCTGAGCAAGCATGAGTTACCCAAAAGGCAACAGTGTGCTGTGTTAAGCTGTCTGATCATAGTGTTAAGAGCGTATGGTTATACAGCATGACTCACTTTCCTTGTCTACAATCACACCATTATTGCACGTCAACTGCAAGAACTTGAGTTAAAAGAAAATTTACATCTTGCAAATTAGGCTTCGTCTATTTAAATGTGTGTAAATTTGCATGCCCGATAAAACCAACAATCTAAGCTTTAGATGATGCTTAAATTAATGTCTTTTTATAAGAAAAGCCGCAAAGCTCTTAAACATTGTTGGTCATTAAATTGAACATAATCCAACTATAAAGAACATACTATAAAATTGCTCTAACATCCTTCTAGGAATAGGATTGAGTATTGCAAAAGAGGATTGGTTCAGAGTGTAGATCTTTTTGTTGTTTTTGAGGAAAATAGTTTTTAAAATACTGTATAATTTCATGTGTTTCTAAATGTGAATAGGCCTTGATACAGCATGACTCACACTCGCGTTCTAAACGTGAATAGGCTTTTATAATGAAAATAGGCAGCATATCATAATGACACCTAATCTGTCATATGTATCAGGAAACAAGCTCTTCGTTGTGTTAAAAAGGCGTGACCTGCACAATGGGTAAAGCTAAAACCTAAATTAAAGTTTCTACATGTCTGAAAATGCAGTGATGATTAATAATTGAAATCATTTTCTTGTCAGTAACATGGTAAAATGACAGTTGCCTAGTGGGTGTGGTCACTTAGAGGAGCTGGGAGTTAGAGAATGGCCTCACCCTAATAATTAAAGCGATCTAGAGTAGTCACTGACTCAGACGGCGCAGTGAGCTGTCTCAGTTTACTGCATTGCTACAGTATGTATTGTACTAAGGAACACTATACTAATACTGGGTTGGCCCTCACCATGCCTCAAACCTTATGCCATGGATTCCACAAGTTTTTTTTTTTTTTTTTTTTAAAGAGATTCTGGTTCTCAAACCAGATGTTAACATGATTGCATCAGACAATCTTTGCAGATGTTTCAGGTGTACGGGAGACTATAAATTTCCTGTTCTACCCCATTCCAAAGGTGTTCAACTGGATTTAGATCTGGTGATTGGGGAGAGTCACTGAAGAACACATTTTCATGTTCATGAAACCAGTTTGAGCATGGAATGTTATTTGCTGTTGGTGCCAAATTCTGACCCTACCATGTGTGCACTTCAGTAGAAAGCAAGATTCATCAGACCAGGGTACATGTTTTTGGTCTTCAGCTGTTCAGTTTTGGTGAGCCTGGGCCCAAAGCAGCCTTGGCTTTCTGTTCGCGTGAGACAGAAGTAGAACCTGACTTGGCCGCCTTCTGTTGTAGCTCATTCACCTCAACATTAGACATGGTGTGCCTTCTGAGATGCTTTTCTGCTCACCATAATAACCACATAATGGTTATCTGAATCACCATCGCCATATCTGTCAGCTTAAACCACTGATCATTCTCTGTTGACCTCTCTCATCAATGGGACGTTTCAGTCCCCAGAACCGCTGATGTTTTTCTTTATTGTACCATTCTGAGTAAACTCTGGAGACGCTTGTGAAAAAAAACAAAAAAAAAATCCAGGGGATCTACAGTCATGCCATGACTGTCATGCATGCCAGGGCCAAAATCACTAAGATCACATTTTCCCTTTATCTTAATGGAGAGAGAGAGCGAAAGTGATGTAACTACCTGAAGCTGTTGGCTAATATCTGCATGATTTTATGCATTGCACTGCTGCCACATGATCGATCGATTGATTAGATATTTGTATAAATGTTTAGGTGTACAGGTTTCCTTAGCTGAGTGTAGTTATACAATTAACATTCACTGTTTGATAACAAGAAAAACTAGAAGCTAGAAGCTTCAAAATCATGACCACTGCAATGTGATTGGACCACATAAAAAAAAGCATTGAGCACAGTGACATTGTAGTTTTTGTCACTGGATTAAAAAGAGTCATTTACATGCATCACATCTTTAAAAGGGAGTTTTGTTTAAAGCAGTAATTGATGAGCAAATAGGAAAAGTAGAGGTCTGGCTTACAAGACTATGGTACAGGTGAAAGTTTGGCTGATTATCAGTAATACTGTAGTAATACATTTGAGGTGGCTCATTGGCTTACTGGTTACCACTGTGGTCTTGCACCTGCAGGGTCTGGGTTTGATTCCCACCTCGGGGTCTGCATGCATGGAGTTTGCATGTTCTCCCCATCCTTGGTAGTTTTCCTCCGGGTACTTCAGTTTCCTCCCACAGGGCAACAGACATGTGCTTAGGCTAACTGCCGATCCCAACTTGACCCCATAAGTAAGTGTCACAGAAATGACGGATATATCTCCAGGGTGTGACGAATAGGGTTGGGTATCGTTTGGGGTTTTTTTCGATACTGGTGCCAAATCGATACTTTTAAAACGGTACCGGTGCCAAAACGGTGCCTGAACCGATACTTTACAAAAGCCACAAAA
>JAOTQY010000048.1:23539238-23551800 GCA_026413445.1 Dolichallabes microphthalmus
CTAAATAATTTTTGTATAAATCTTTGAACAAAAAAATATTCTTGTTCAAAAATGTATTTAGTATTTTGTACAAAAACGCTGTATTTGTACTGGTCCAGTGTCCTCTGCATGTGCAGAGACAAAAATTCACCTAAATCCCGATCTGATCGGATAAGCGTACGATCTAGAACAACAGACTAAAGTTGCTGATGTGAAAAACATCAGATTTGTGTCACTTCAGGCGGGTCATGTGAACGTAGCCTTAAACACAGAATGTCATTCAGTTTCCTCACCGATCTGATTCTGTATCTCTCAGTGATGAACGGCCATACGTCGTGTGTGCGCCTCCTGCTGGAAGATTCAGACAGCGCAGATCTGGTGGATGCAGCTGATACTCAGGGACAGTAAGTGACTCATTATCATGTGCACTTGTTGCATGTGAGCTGCAGCATGAATTGAGGGATGATGACAAACACTTGCTTTTATTTTGTAATTGCATGTGATGTGCAAAATAAAATGAGTAATTCAAATGAGGATTAAAAAAATTCAAAAAAGGATTCATATATTCTGGTAGAATAATACTCAGTACAGTATAGAGGATAATAGCTTACAGTATTACTGATCCGGACACTGACGTGCTTTAAAAATTGTAATGTATGAGAAGTGTATTTATTTATTTATTTATTTATTCATTTAAGCCCTATATATATGTGTGTGTGTGTGTGTTAGGACCCCTCTGATGCTGGCAGTGCTCGGGGGTCACGTGGACGCTGTGTCTCTGCTGTTAGAGCGGGAGGCCAGTGTAGACGCAGCGGATCATCAGGGACTGACTGCACTTCACCTAGGAGTGAGTTCACCGACTCTGAATTACCGCACCGGTCCTACAGTATAAATACACAACCCTTCCGTGACCACATGCTTTCACTCCTTCTCAGGTCTGCGAATAGTAATCGTGCTCGTCTTTCCCTTTGTCTCTCTCGGGCCTCTGTCTCACCTCTCGCAGTTGCTGTGTGGTCAGGAAGAGTCTGTGCAGTGTCTGTTAGAGCAGGAGGCGTCAGTGTTGGTGGCCGACAGCAGGGGACACTCAGCACTCCACATAGCTGCAGCACGGGGACACGCATCCTGCCTCAGCGAGCTGCTGACTGTGTCCTGTGCAGAGTCCTCCATCCCTCCTCTGAGGGATCGCCATGGATACACTCCTCTACACTGGGCCTGCTACAACGGTCAGTCCTCGGCGTCATGTACACAGATGTCAGATGGTCAGCACTTCTGCTCTGTCTAGGTTCATATAATAGAAACTTACTTACAAAAACAAAAACAAAAAGCCATTTCCACATGTTTGTGTTGTTTAAAGAAGTTCCTGAGAGGCCAGCGTTTCAGAGAAAATGTTAAACCTTCATGGTGAAATTGCGGTTCTCATAATGCAAATCATTATCACTTGTTCTGAAATTTTTTTATTTGAAATTAAAACGTCTCTTTGGAATGCTGAGTGTAGCTGCTAGAAAGGCTAGAACAAGGAAATGGTGTGGACCAGATAACTATTGAACATTGGTATGATATTATTTATGACATTATTGTATTGGGAAAAAAAATATTCTCCATGAGGCTACAGGAAGGTAAATTTGAGGCAGTCTGGGAGAAATGGAAGCAGCATCTCCCCGAAACACCCATATTTTGTGTTATAGGTTTAAAAAAATTATAATTTTATTAATATATTTTTTAATACAATACATTTTTATAACAATAAATGCACCCTAGTATGTTCTTTTGTGTAACATACTGTAGTTGGTGCTCTATTTAGGGAATAAAAAAAAAAGAAGTATTCTTTGTATTACAAATTGTGTATAACTGTGAAATGTTATCCCCAGTAATAATAATAAAAAAAACGTCTTTATGGTATCCAAGCACTAGTGAAACGCTGGGATGAGTGCATTAGTATAGCAGGGGATTATATAGAGACATAAAGGTAAAAGGTTTTTACTCTCATAACTGTCCTGTTATTCACCGTAATCAAAAGTGCTGGTTTGACTTGAACATCCCTCATAAAAAAAAAAATAAATAAATAAAAATCTCCCAAGTTGCACCATAGAATAATTTGCTTTATAGTCACATACAACATGGAGAAATAATAGAATAATAAAGTGACCGAATCCTGTGTGTTTATAAAGGCAGGAAACACTGCTGTACTGTACACAGTTTATACGTAATGTCTGTTTCAGTCCAAATGTCCTTTGAGACACAGTACATTGTTTCTCAGATTACGAACTGTCTATGCATTGGGGAAGTGAAATCTAGCGTGTGTGTGTGTGTGTGTATATATATATATATGTGTGTGTGTGTGTGTGTGTGTTCGCCAGGTCAAGAGGGCTGTGTGGAGGTGCTGTTGGAGCAGAAAGGTTGTCGATGCTTTGATGGGAACCCCTTCACCCCTCTGCACTGTGCTGTGTACGTCTTCACTTCCTGTTCCATGTGTTTGCAATAAAATAAAAATAAATAGAAATCTGTCTTTGCATGTAGAAATATTTCACGTACAGCTAACATCTAAAGTGTCTTATTATAGAATTGAAAGAAAAGACATTATTAGAACATTATTGGAAACATAAACATCATTAAGCCTTTTTCCTTTGATCTTAGAAGTTAGTTTATTCTATATGGTAGATAATTTTGCTAGCTGTCTAGAAGAGAAATGCGTAGAAATAACCATAATAGTAATAATTAGTTTGTGTGTGTGTGTAGGATCAATGACCAGGAGCCCTGTGCAACACTTCTCCTGGATGCATTGGGCTCAGAGATAGTAAACTGCAAGGACTCCAAAGACAGGTGTGTGTGTGTGTGTGTGTGTGTGTGTGTGTGTGTGTGCGCAGCATTCATATGTTAAATTTTTCTGGTTATTTTAAGTCCAGTCTCATGTTCTTACGTCATGAATCTGATCCGCTACCGTTCAGGACTCCTCTCCATGCTGCCGCGTTCGCTGGCCACATAGACTGTGTTCAGCTGCTCCTTGCCCATGATGCTCCTGTGGATGCCGTGGACCAATCAGGGCGCAGTGCGCTCATGATGGCGGCGGAGAGGGGGGCGAGCGGAGCTGTAGGTACGGTGCAGGTTCCTCTTCTAACATCTCTTGGACTTATCGTGCGCGGCCGTTCTGACATTTCAAACGCTGTGTGTTTTGAACAGAGGCTCTTCTCACCAGTGCGAACGCGGACCTCGCTTTGACCGACCAGAAAGGCAACACAGCGCTGCACCTCGCGTGCAGCAGTGTGAGTGTTCACTTTGACCTTTGTGCCTAATTCATTTAAACTCCTCTCCGTGCTGAAGCTCATCGTCCTGCTTCCTGTCGTCTCTTTTACAGGGAAAAGAAGAATGTGCTTTGTTCATTTTGGAGAAGCTTCCTGACGCTGTCCTGGTCAACGCCACCAACGCTGCGCTCCAGACGTGAGTGTGTTCAGCTAACGACAGGGAAGTCTACACATTCTGATGTTGTCGTACATTCTGATTTGTTGTGTAACTGCTTCCTGTCTGTCTTTCAGACCCCTCCACCTGGCAGCTCGCAGTGGGCTGAAGCAGACGGTGCAGGAGCTGTTGTCTCGCGGTGCCAACGTGCAGCATATGGATGAGAACGGTGCGTCTCTGAACCTGACTCCATAGTGCATGCTGCCTGCTTCGTTAGAATGAATGTCATTCTGCTGTGTGTGTGTGTGTGTGTGTGTGTGTTCAGTGTGAGTGCTTTCTATCTGTGGTTTAAAGCTTTTTCAGAAAGCCCATTGTGTGCACTTTTGCGGTTCTTTGACCACCTGTCTGTCCCCTCTTCTCCACTCTGTCCACCTGGCTGTGATTTAACGGAATGCCGCTCTCTCCCACCCACCTCCCCGCCATCGTATTACGTCCCATGGCCTCCCTGTCCCCCCCTTTCTCTGTCCTCCTCTTTCCGGCTGTCCGTCCGTCTCTTTTCCTTCTTCAGGTCTCACTCCTGCTCTGGCTTGCGCTCCTAGCAAGGAGGTTGCTGACTGCCTGGCTCTCATTCTGGCTACCATGATGCCTTTTTGCTCCCCTTGCAGCTCCGACGCTCCCTCTCCAGGCGCCCTGTTGAGGTCTCTTCCCTGCCATGCCAAGCGCCCTCAGGCTCCACGCAGCCCCAGGGATCCTTCCGGCCCGTCCAGCGAGGGCACAAACACCGAGAACGACTCGGACTCGGAGACCTTTTGACCTCTGCCCTTTCCGGAGCGCTTCTTCCTTTTTACTTCTAGAGTTCTCACAGCACTTAAACTAGCGGACCTCCCAGAAGATGTACGAATATCCTCCATCATCATGGGTGGAGGGAATTGTGATTTACGAAGGCTGGTCTATGCTTCATAGAGTCGCCGCATGAGCATGAAGGATGAGGATCATGAGAGCGTATGGGATGAACTTTATCCTTAGATACTTGCTGATGTCGACTACGAGTAGAACGCCATCGCTACGTAAATAATCGTAAAGCTCATCCGCTTGAGAAGCATAAACCAGCCTTCACGAGAACATCGGTACACTTCCTGTGTCAATCTGATTACACAGTCTTTTTTAAAGCCATTCGATAATTCATGTACCTAGCTGATCCATAAGATAGATGATGTAGATGTTTATTTTTTTTTGGGTTTGTTTTTTTTTACATTTTAGTGGTGGATAAATTTGCCAAATATTGACTCAGCAGAACCACGTTTAAGGTACGCTGTATACAGTGTGGGTGACAGCTTTTTGCTCGCTGTTTGCAAGCACAAACGCAAGAGAAGCACAATGTCCAGTTTCATATGTTGTTACTAAAAGGTGGTTACTAACATGTCCTCACTTCCTGTCATTTTCATTCGTTTAAGGACCAAGGACATTTTTTTCAAGGCAAATAAGCAATTTCTACTAGACTACTGCCATAAACCGATTGGGATTACACATAGTACTGTGCAAAAGTCTTGACCCTCTCTCCACTTTTCTTTATGTTCTGCTTGTTGTCTTGAGAAATAGCTCTCCAGGCTTCCTGAAGGTCTTTTTTGCCTCTCAGTCCTCGTACCCGAGCAGTTTCAGAGGAAAGTTTTTTTTGTTTGTTAAGCCTACGAAACATTCAATCTTAAAAACCATCGAACTTAAGGTTGTTCCAGTGAGAATCAGGTACAGATGATGACAGATGATCAGGCCGGTGATTAGTATACTGGTGATCATAAATGTTGTAACAGACGAGAGGGGAAATGAGGTCGCTGCCCAGGTTGTTACGTAAGCAACCCATTTTTTAATTGTACTCTCAGGCCTTTCGCAGGAAAACCGGGGGTCAAAACTTTTGTGCAGTACTGAATGTATTTTTTTGGACAAGAAGTTGAACATGCAGGTACATTGGTGCGAGTACACCTAGAGTGAAATGATGGCGTGTGAATGAATTGATATTAGACTTGATATTGATATAGGACGAACGGTCCTCTATAGTCTATAACCATGATATAGGAGGCTTATGAAGGTCTGTATGTAAACTAAACGCTCGGGGAGTGTTGCTAATCATTTACACTGACAGTATTAAACAGAAAATAACTCCACAGGGCCAAGTGAGCTCCACAGCTGCCACACACACACACACACACACACACTCGAGTCTAATAATGTCTATTAATTAAACGGTACTATGATTTGCCTGCACTTACATACTGTATCTGGAGGAAGAGGGCTGGTTAGGAGTCGAGCAGAGGACGATGAATGACCATCCCACTCTTTTTTCTTTTCTTTTTTTTTCTGCTTCATATTTCGTTGTATGTAAATGTTCGTTTCTCCAGATCCGCTCGGTTACCAGCTACGAACAAACGCGTGCAACTGTTACATTTGCTCCGTCTCAGAGTTTATCGAATCTGAACCGGTTGCTTGAATTGGATCAGATGGTGCTATGTGTGTTTGGCCTTTTACTGATGATTACAATTTGGCAAGAAAATCCATTCGATAATTTGAAATTTTGACATATTAAGTATGATCGAGGTTCTGTTTCATTATTTTCCCCAACATCCTAATCATTTTTGTCCACAATGTGCCAGTTCCTTAAACTTGTCCAGTGCCTTGTTTTGTTTTTGAAAATGTGAAAAGGGGATTTGATGCATTTTTGATGGTTGATTCTTACTGTACTCCTGTGTTTTCACTATATTGAGGTGTGTGTTTGTGTGTGTGCAATACATCTGACAATGTTGGCTACATTCCTAGCACATTCTGCATTTCGACTAAGCGAATCGGTACACAAGAATTACACACACACGTCTAACAGAAGCACAGGCCTAACCGTTTCTCTTCATGTGGCTTGGAGAAGTAGCGAGCTGAATGATGCACAGAAGTCAAATCTATCAGTATTATGCCTGACTAAGACTAAGCTTTGCCAATCAAGACAATCCTAATGTGTGCCACATGTTCGACATGCAGTATGAAATGCTGTTGGTCAGCTGATCATCTTTTCTATAAATTGTATCCTTATAAAATGTTTCATGTGTCTTGTGTCGTTTTTAATTTTTCTTCTTTCACTGTCTCGCAACATGCACCAGAGTAGTTTATGGATGCTTTAACACGGGGAGTGTTGTGTGCACTTAGACACAGTTAACATTTTATCAGGTCTACCTAACATACAGGTGCACTTGCATAAGTATTCACCCCCTGATACCACCTTAAACCTAACCTAAATGTGAAATGGACTTAACTGGTATTACGATTTATAGAAGTGTGGAAGTTAAATTATTACAAATATAAAAAATATATTAAAAAAAGCTGTGAATGCATAAGTATTCACTCCAGTGAGTGTGAAAACCCTCACACATGAATGAAGTCCACCTGTGTGCAGTTCCACTTGGATGCTTCTCTGACTTCTGCGCTACTTATTCATGTTTGCAGATCGTCCTCCTCCTGCCATATTCATTAATGCACTTATCCAATCACCCAATCGTGCGGCATTAACAAAATATAATATTAACTCTCGCATAAGATCACGAAGATGTATTCCACAGTACGGAGGTCATGAGCTTCAGTTCACATTTACATTAAACATCAGAATGGCCAGGAAAAATGTCATCTCTATCACTTTTATCATGACATGGTTGTTGGCACCAGATGGGCTGGTTTAAGTGTTTCAGAATCGGAACATAGAAAAACATCAAAAAGTCTCCAGGGATTTACACAGAATGGTGCGAAAAGCAGAACGCGTTCTATAAGCAGCGGCTCTGCAGGCTGTAACAGCCAGTTGATGAGAAAGGGAGAACAACCATCAGGTTCCAATCTGGTCAGGCAATAACAACAATCTGGACAGATGAACACTGGAAAACATGTGCTTTTTTCCTCCCCTAACCTTCAAATGTCCAATTTTGGAGTGTCTGTGCCCATGATCACTTCGGATTCCTGTTCTTGGCTGACAAACAGGAACCTGATGTGGTTTTCTGCTGTTGTAGTCCATCCGCTTCAGAGACTGATGTTGAGTGAGATGCTTTTCCGCTTACCAGCTCAAACCAGTCTGTCCTCTTTAAAACCTGAGGGAGTTGACCTGTAGTTGTATGATTGTATGCAATGTGTCATGACTGCATACCATAAAATGTTAAAAAAAAAAAAAGTAAAGTGGGGGGTGAATATTTATGCAAAGCACTGTATACAATTACTGACTGTACTCCATCTAGTGTTATAGATCATTTCCCAAGCCCTCCTCTAGGTCATTTTTTCATAACATATCAGGTGATGCTGCGGAGCACTGCTGTACTATTATCAAAACACCTAAATAATAACTGCACAGCATAATTTCTCATGAATTAAAATGTAAAACTAATCAAAATTTAGACTTCAAGCACATTACAGTGATGAGTTGGTTAACTTGTCACATCTGTCTGTGAGATCTGGATACACAATCATTCACAAACACCACTTGTACAAACCATTTCCACAAGTTTGAGCCATTAAAGGAGTTCCTGGGGGGCCGGCATTCCAGACGTGAATCAGACAGTCCGATCACGGCTCTGGCGTACTGATAAAAAAACTTTCCATCTTGATGGTATCCGTGTACTAGTGAAATGCTGGGATTAGTGTAGCAGGGGATTATCTAGAGAAATAAAGGCAGTGTTCTTTCATTCTTCAAGTCCCGGTTTGACTTGAACACTCCTTAGATATTATATACCTTCATATTGTCCTTACTATTCATTTAATCTCCCTTGAAATAGAACAATTCCTTAAAATAAATACTTACTGAATAGTAACTGGTAGATCATCTCAGTGCTTTGATTTGAAGTTTAAATATAGAAAAATTGTTACAATAAAGACGCAAACAGTGTTAATAATCTTTAATTACATAACCTCTGTACAATTACGAAAGCTTTATATTATCCATAGTTTAGATAATCAATATATATATATAAATACAGAAACAGGATTACAGGATTAGCTTGTTATTTATTTCAGTGCGACAGTCCTGAAGGGCGTTTTTTGAATCCCAGTGATCTTAACATTTCTAGTAAACTCAAACATGCACTGTGCGGCATGATGTCGTGTGCATTCGGCTTAAAAAGTGAACTCTCTCCAGTTCTCAGTGTGCTCTCCGCCCAAGCTGGGCTTCATTTTCTACAAAAAGGTTTCCAGGTAGTGTGGATTGTCTACTGTAGCCTCCAGTACAGTTTCAGCACTCAGCAGTTCACACCCAGTCCGGTCCAGTGGTCCGGGACCATGAGGAAGTACTTGTCCATGGCTTCACAGAAGCGGGTACGGTACAGCTCCGGAGAAACAACTGTAGGCATTTTACCTGCGGAGCAGCAAGAGGAAACCACACCACACGACACGTCAAACAAACCTGCAGCAACAACCAGTATATACGTAGAAGAGGGGTTTTATATGATCATGTACATGAGCTGTAGTTCTGCAAGTGAAACTATTATATGTATGAAGGACTGATGAAGGAATATTATTGAAAATTGACAACAATTATATATTTATAAATAATATACTGGTAATGATCATTATACACAAAATATGTTTTTACAATCTCGAAGAACCAGGATGTCTACATCATCCACGGTGATAAACTCACCAGTGACTCACTCACTAATAGATGATGAATTTATTTATAGAAAACCAAATTCATTGCATTATTGGTAGAAGTGCTTCAAAATTCTTGCATTATGTTCAAAGATGATTAAACACGACACTTAGAGACGTCCATCAAAGGTAAAAAGCAAGTCCTGCTTGAAAACACCCATAAATAAATAAATAAATAAATAAATAATACACTGCTTGGAAATTATGATGTAATCTATCCCTGCCATGAGGGGCGGTGTTAATCCTGGATGGGGTTAAAATATTACTAATACTGTCCACTTAGCATTTTGACAACAAATTTGCTTTTGCATTGTACACATTCTGTTTTTAAGCATAATCTATATAATATCTATTTAATAAAACTGTAAAGTTGGCATATCTGTACATTGGAGCTATTTGCAAAAAAAATTATTTTGCGGGATGCAAGATGGTTTTTGGAATGTTTGTCCGTCTGTCTGTGCATGCATCACGTAAAAACTCCTAAACAAATTGTAATGGGTTTGTCACGGCTTGTTATTTGGTCGAGCTTAAGGTAACATATAGGCTTCGTTTCATTACAATCGGCCCTCGCTGCTACTTTGAAATTTAAATGGAAAACGTCCTCATGTTATAAAGAAAAAAACCTTTAAAAAAATCAATAGATCATCTAAAAATTCCTGTTTTTTAATACGTGCTTATGCGTGTGCAATTAAAAGCTACTCAATAAAGATCTCACACCTTCAGTCGGCACACTTCAGGGTGACATGTAAAAATTTTATTCTGTTCCAAAATTCAACAGGTGGCGCTGTACATTTTTTAAAAACGCGCTTTTGAGTGTCCAATTAAATTCCAAACGAACTAAGTCATGGGCACATCTATTATACTGTAGAATAAACAGAATATGTAATAAGCAGTCCACCAATTTCTAACCTTGCCCGCCAAGAATTCCTGTAGACTTGACCACCATCTCGAGCTTTTTATCCCACGTGAATGTCCGGATGTAATCTAGAAACACAAAAGGTCATGAGGCTATGTAGGTCATGAGGTTCTCATTTTGGTTCTCCAGTACCGTACCGACATGATGACGTACCTATAATGCCCACGACGAGCTGGTCGGTGGCGTCGTCACGGCCCACTAGCAGCGAGTAGTCGATGATGAGGTGGTTGGACAGGAAGTAGGCGTCGCTGTGGATGGCGGCACGCAGGCTGGCCTTGCAGTGTGAGCGGATGTAGAGTGGATTGTCGTGCACCAGCTTGAGCAGGTTCTCGTCCAGCAGCACCACCTCGCAGCTCTCCTTCCCCTGCTCAGTCTTCACGTTCCGGTTCCTCAGAGAGCCCTTCAGGTCAAACACCTGGGAG
The DNA here is from genome assembly GCA_026413445.1 of Dolichallabes microphthalmus. NCBI lineage: Eukaryota > Metazoa > Chordata > Actinopteri > Siluriformes > Clariidae > Dolichallabes > Dolichallabes microphthalmus. The sequence goes on from JAOTQY010000048.1 coordinate 23,549,607, forward strand.
AGGCAGCAGATTTAGAAGCAACCTACATGGTCCTACACTAGATTTCACTGAGGAACTAACTGGTTGTAAACTGTGTGGCCTCACACACCTGCGCCATCTTGCGTCCATAGAAGAGGTTCTCCATCACCAGCAGATCGAGCTTCTTCTCAGTGTTGTTCTGCGAGTTCTTGTAGCCAATACGATAAACTCCCAGGATCTTCGCAAGTGCAGTAGGCCGCTGAGAACGGGAAGAGAAAACAGAGGACACATTAACCTGTTGTCGCTCCTCGCTCACTCCGTACGCTCCCTACGTAGACATCCCCCCCCCCCCCTTCTGCAGGTGCACGAAGGGGCGAGGCCGGCTGGCGATAATTAAAGTTAACAGGCTTTCTCCGCGTTAAAAATCCTTCCATTTTTTCCCTTCCTCGGTCCATTAACCCTCTCCTTCCCCGTTTTTTATAAATAAAATCACCCCTTTTCCCGTAAGAACCCGTTACAACATCAAAGGTAAAACTACAAAAGCTCTCAGATGATTGATTAAAGCACATGCTCGTTAACTGATGCTACATAAAACGTTATTTTTAAATGCATTTTGATTCATTTTTTTAAAACACTACATTTGTAACGCTAGTAACATAATGTTACTGACATGGGTAACTGTAATCGAATTACATGCATTTAAAAAGTAATCCGTTACATCATCTCGTTATCAGGAAAAGAATTTAGATCTCAGTAACGCGTTATACCCAACTCTGGTCTCACAGGCTACAGGTGGAGGGAGCCAGTCAGATCACAGCTTTTAAGATACAGAAGTTTTACAGGCCATGTACCTACAGGGGAGTGAGACTAATTCTAAACTACGCTGAATCTTAGCTACCTTCTGCTGGACTGCACCAGTGATGTAAGTGAAGTAATGTGGGGCAAAATCCAGGAAGGACTGTACTTCCAGTCTGGGCATCTGCTTCAGAATAAACCGGTCATCTGCAGAGACAAGAAAGACAAACCATTAAAAAATAAATAAATAAATAAATAAATAAATACCAATATGAGGGGCGTTCAAGTCAAACCTTCTTGAGAATAAAGGTGTAAAATGCGATTGACATTTGAAGACTTCAAATATATTGATGAGACTCTTAGCTGCAGGAAAACTAAAAAACTGGAATGATGCAAAAGTTTTACAAAAGTCTGTACGTCCGTTAATGACGATCTTGGCCGAGGCGGTTTGGTTGGGAACCGTCCACATGATCGTCCACAAACACCACGTGCACATTACAGGAACTCGGAGGGGAGACAGTTCCACATCCTCCATACAGTTCTCACTATGCTCTAAGTCAGTTCCACATGTTTGGGATATCAAAGGAACTCCTGGGAGACCAGCATTTTGAAAATGAAGCAGGCAGTCCTACAATGGCTCTGTACTGAGAAACCTTCTACCTTGATGGTATCTAAGCACTAGTGAAACACTGGGATGAGTGCATTAGTGTAGCGGGAGGACTATATAAAGAAATAAGGGTAGTTTTTAGTCTCATAACTGTTATTCTGCACAATCAAATTCTACTCAAACTTGTATATATTGTAGGCATATCAGATTTCTATTAAGAAGCTTCTAATGTGCTTCTATTGTTAACCAATCGGCAGCTGCAATGTGTCCACCCAGTGTTAAAGAACGGCCGAGTGAGTTTGCAGACATGCTAATGTTGCTCTGATCGACTGGGTGGACGGAACGCCGTCCTGTGACAAGGGCTAATTATGCTCTCTTAAACAGACTGGTGTGGCATTACCATTTTAATTAGTGATGGTCCGATCGATCGGCCGACATTGGCTAAAAACAGCTTGATCGGCGAACACCAAAAGGGCCGATCAAAAAAGCTGATGACTTGACGGATATTACTCGCGCGACTTTTTCACCATATGGCGTTATATTCCTGCCACAATTCTGAGCGCGTGGTTTGACACTTTGAGAGCAGACTAAGCACTCTATGCGTGTGCAATGTCTCCACTGCGCGGTCAACAGCTCGATTCTGCGCGTGCAGTTTTTTTCCATGCTCGCTCAACGTGTTCTCCGCGCATGCGCGACTTCTCGATTCTGTGCGCGCTCAGTAATAATAATAACAGAAAAAAACACTTGCCACAGTTTGGTCCTTTGTGGCAGTAGCCAGTTTTGGTGTAACAAGTTTTACATTTTGCTGCCAATTATAAAATGTAATCAGTGTAT
>JAOTQY010000048.1:23574542-23585876 GCA_026413445.1 Dolichallabes microphthalmus
CCTGTGCCAAGTTGTTGTGCGGACTGGATATTCCGCTGTGGCGACCCCTTGTCGGGAACAGCCGAAAGACCAACAACCTGTTTTCTGCACAGGAAGAACATGGCACACTATATGATGCCTTAATACTTTTGACCACTCCTGTGCAATACCTCTAACAAAACTATGCTTAAATGTGTATGCAAACCAGCCCAGTGACATAAGCTCTGTCATGTGCTCTGTTATGCAAAAAGAAAAAAAAGGGGGGGAAAGATATTATGTACAGTGTTATGTCTGTGGATCTGACTTTTGGCAACCATGGACCCTGATGTAAGAAAAAAAAATCTAAGCAGTTTAGGTAAAATATATCTTTTTTTTGGATCCATTGCAGCTTCTCATAGTTTAGAAGTCTAAGCAGTTGCAGGCTCCTGACATACAGTACCAGTCAAAAGTTTGGATACAAGTTTGGGTTTATTTTCTACATTCTGGAACAATACTGGAATACTGGATTCCCCCCCCCCAAACTATAAAATAACTCATATGGAATTAGGTAATTAACAACACCACCAACAGTTTTTATTTACGACACAAAGGCCAGCTGTTCTGGAATAGTTCTTTGCAAGAACAGTATTTTTAAGTGCATTTGCAAAACCCATCAAGCTCCATGATGAAACTGGCTCTCATGATAACCATTCCAGGAAAGCAGGAGCAAAACTTACCTCTGCTGTAGAGTTCATTGGCCGCCTCAAAAATCACCACCTCAGATTAGAGGCGTTATGAAGGCTTTATAGAGCATAAGTAACAGACACATCTCAATATCAACTGTTCAAAGGGGATTCCTGCCTATTTTGGAAACCATCAGTACTGTTTTATAATATGGAAAGAAAGAAAAATCAGGAAAGACCATGGAATTAGTCAATTCTTTTGTCAAAAACTTTTGACCGGTAGTGTACAAATTGTCAACACACTCTCATAGTCATTGCTTCTTGGATGCCTGTATGAATTTTCTTTTTGTCTTTTTATATAGTTCTTAACTAGTTTTATTTTCATTTATGTTGTATGTAGCACCTTGGTCCTGGAGGACAATAGTTTTGTTTCACTGTGACTCGGATGGAACTGTATATGGTTGAAAAGACACTAACAGCCTACTTGATTTGACGTCTATATTCATTTTAATAAAAATGAAAGAACATTAAATCAAAAGTGTTCAACATAATGTGTGTGTAACATGTGTTGTGTAAATGTACTTCTGGAAAATAAATGACACCTAGCATCATTTTAAATGTACCTAGCATCATTTTAACTGCATTCTCATTCCCAATAAGCTATACTGTCTAGTCATAATTAGGAAGATAATATGAATAGGTTTTTATTGGTTGGTTTCTACTTGAAGAGAAACAGAATGCAAAATTCTTTAAGAATTAAAAAATAATAATTAAATTGTGGGCCTCCAAGCGGTAAAGTTCTCGCCCTACCATCCGGAGATCGTGAGTTCGATCCCCGGGTGATGCTGTAACCTCTCGCAGCCAGAGGCCTAGAGAGAGCTGATTGGCCGAGCTCTCTGAGGGAAGGGATGAGAGGTACTTAGTGCTCCCACATTAATCACGGCTCTACAGCCAATCAGGGGAGTCTGTGAGCTCACGCAAGCGGAAGGAGCGGATAGTGCTGTCCTCCGAGCGAGCAGCTCGAAAAGATGTGGTCGGCTGGCGTCACGTGGTTCGGAGGAAACATGTGATAGTCTTCGGCCCTCCCGACTGAGTGGTACTAGTAGTAGTAGCAGCCTTAATGTGGGAGCCCCCTTAGTGACATGAAATTTCTTACTTAGGGAGAAATAGGACATGACTAAAATCAGGGAAAAATTAAAAAAATAATAAATTATCTCTCACACAATACTGGGAGTATGGGACAGTAGAAGGAAGCTACAGGTAACTCAAACAGTATAATAGGGAAAAACAAAGCTTTAACAGATTTTCCTTAGAAACAACTGAAAGTTTTTCCTCATATAATTTTAGATTAAACTGATATTCCAAAATGTAAATAATCCTAAAATAGACTGAAGCTGAATAACAAGTTTAAGGTGGACAAACTGTGTGACATTTCCTTCCCTGACAGGAAACCGGTTTGTTCGGACGCCGACTTTCACTTCCGGTGCAATCAGACAATCAATCAATCAATCAAAAACAGATGTGTGACTGACAATGTGAATGCACGGTAATGGCCTTTAAAATGTCATTGTTTTTCATTGATGGTAAACCCGAGCTCTTTTAGCAGATTGTTCACACTTCCCGTGTCACGCCAGCAATAAGATAACGGCTCACTTCCGGTTTGCAGACCCTCCGTGGCAGGACCGCAGCTAACGCACGCTGCAAAGCAGAGCACTGAAAATAATGACACCTTACCGTTTAGTGAATGCGACCGAGCCAGATCGTAGAGAACACGTCATAATGAGAGATCACTTAAACTTATAGGAAAAGCATGAGAATGATACTGACTCCAGATCAGCAGATCACCAGGTCACGTGATGTACAACACACACACACACACACACACACACACAGCTGATCATTCAGGCATCACAGCTCTGCTTCTGCATCGATTCCTGTCAAATCGCCTGCGATTATTACGCGTTATGTCAATCTGAAAGTACTTTTAGTACAGCCTAAAAGTCAGCGTTAAACAGATCTGAAACTTCCACAGTCGGTTTTACACCGCTAGCTTGCTAAATCAGCCACTTTCGTTTACCTGTTCAAGCACACAGGGACGATCAGCTGTGGATCTACACAACATTCTGAACAGTAATCTCACTTTCACACTAGCACTTTATGTTGTTATTATTAACGGTCACATCGTCAGCTGCATCAGACTAAACACAGATATAACCATGGCGACAGCCTGTTTCAGCTAATCTTGATTCAGCAGTGTTATATAACTCAGCCGCGGTTGCCCAAAAGATTTTAACCACCAGATTGTTAAATACCAACCCAAAAAAACACCAGCGACCCATCATCATCATCAACCTGCCTCCTCCTCCTCCTCCTCTGTTAGCCGCCTTCCAGCTCACATCAGACCATCAAGCTCACAATCAATATCACTCCGTCATACAACCACCGCTGTTTTACCTGTTGTTGTTGTCTGTGTTTTTTCCCCCCTACAGCATAACTCGATCACCCGAACCCCGAAAAAATACGCGTTATCCCTTGACACCGGGCGACATTTGTAATCCACTTCACATGATCAGTTGTGCTAATCCGCTAGCGAGCCAGAAAAGGGAGGCTCAACTGTGCAGACAGAAATAATCGATCGCACAGTGCTCGATCACTGTTTTTCATCACGAGACAAGACGTTACTCATCTATTTCAGCAAGCAAACTGGCCGTGTAACATGACGCAAAGTATACTTTAGAATAAATAAAATTAATAAAACAAATAAATAAAAACGAATAAGTAAATTTGATTAGCACTGTTGCGTTACACCTTCAGGTTGCAGGTTCGAATCCTGCCTTGGGTCTGTGTGCATGTTGAGTTTGCATGTCCTCCACCTGTTTAGTGGGTTTCCTCCCGGTAATCCAGTTTCCTCCACTAATTGGGTTCCCAAATTGCCTGTAGTGTGTGAATGAGTGAATATGTGTGTGTGCCTTGTAATGGATTGGAACCCTGTCCAGGGTGTACCCTGCCTCGTGCCCTAAGACTCCTGAGATAGGTTCCAGGCCCCCCGCGATTCTGTATACAGGATAAAGCGGTATAGACAATAAGCGGGAGTAATAAGTAAATAAATAAAAGTGATCTTGCTGCTTTTAAGATACAGCACCTAGGATTTACTTTGCTAAAAAAAAAAATAATAATCTGTTTCTGCCGCTGTGATTTATCCTGACATTAGGCCATTTTCACATTACAAAATTTAGTGTTAACAGGGTCATTTTAAGATGACCCTGGTTTTATCAGAACTATCAAATGCGAAACCTTGGCATATGAATTTTATTCAGTTTTAAAGGCAAGTTCTTAAGGCAAGTAAATTTGTATACAAATTTATTGGGATATGAATTTTCCCATAAGAGATGTAAATGCAGATAATCTATCTAGCACCCAAAAATATTGGCAATATTACAAAAAAAAAAACCACATAACCTTTGAACACATGCCAAAACCAAACTGCTCCCGGACCTACACACAAATTAGCCGGCATACGGTTCGGTTAGTTTGTTCATATACTGAAAATGCTTTGTATGCCAATGCAAATTCTTCCAAAATTTAAATTTTTACGGTGAAAATTCATAAAGGAGGGAACTCATATGCCAAGGTTCTATTGTACAGAACAAGTATTCAACTGCTGCAATACAATTCTTACCATTTCACAGATTTGGAAAGATAATTATTATATCCAACATCGACCAGCAGAATGAAAAACTTTGGCTGGAATTCCTATTCAATATGCTGAATGATAAGAAACTTACTGCAGCTTCAGTGGATTTTTTTGGGAAAAAGTCCTTAATGTTATTATTTATAATATTGATGGGTGATAGTGATCATGAAGAATGCGATCATGATGATGATGATGACGATGTTTTATTGGATGGTTCTGGGACACCGCTCGAGATCCTTAAAAACATAACATACTAGGCCCACTACCTTGATGAAGCCAATCCTTTTTAATTGCCGTAGCATTTTTGACCGTCCCTACTTACCCTTCCTATGCCCTTTTACGTCACCTGTCTATTAGGTTTAAATTGGTGAGTGAATAGCTACATCTGTCCACTGTGCTTCGAGATTCCTGACGAATGCTTGCTGATTTGGAGACACACACACACACACACACACACACACACACACACACACACACACACACGATGAAGTGTCAGAATGTTCTCTAGTTTATTCACAAACAAGGAGGTATTTAAGTTCTAAGCCAAATGCTCACTCAACCCACTATCATCTATGTCAAAAAGCATGATGGGAAAACAACAGGGGGAACATTTACAGATATCTGTTGATGCACCATAGGAAGTATTGCCACATAAGGAATGAGGAAGGACTTAGTGAGAAGGGGAAGCATGAGAAAGTTAACACATTCTAGGGAAATTATTAGAAAACACTAACACTACCTGTATGGAAACAGGTAGTGATGTCATTGGCTCTTATCTGATCACTGACATTTAAGGAGTTCGAACTAGAGCAATTACTTCAAACTGAAGATCTTACCTCTATCACCTGCATGGAAAATAGTACAAACTACTCTTTTCCTTTAGACCTGCCTGGACCAGTCAAATACTAGCAATGACAATGAGTCACACACTGTTATAAGTGTTACAGAAAAACCCATGTGTAAGAACAATAACAAAAGTTTTACAAATATCATTGACTTTAGCATCAAGTTTGTTCTTCCACCTCAAATACATATCAAACACATATTTTCCTGAACACAAAAATACATGTCATACTCACTATGCCAGCATGTTAGCTCTCAATTAACTAGAATTCCATTTGGCCAACGTTATCACAAGGATTCTGTCAGAGATAAAGGTTTTACTAACTCTTTCAACTATACACATTTTTATCATTTTGTAAAGCCATTAATGGAAGTGCACACACCATCAACGCTAAAATCAGTCAATACCCGGATAGCATGATAGGTCCAAGACCTGCTAGATTAGCTCTCACAGCTCGCTTGAAGATGTTGTAAATACCTCAGAAGAAAAAGTAAAAGAAAAACTAATTACTGAATGCCTAACATTGTACGCTACCAGAGGTTGTTCTAGGAATTGAATTGCAATTATGAGTGTTATATGTTTGCCATGTGGTTTGGGATGTGGCCCTAATGTGTCTGTAAGATTAATCTTTGCAGTGGAAAATGGCTTAGCACTGGCTACATAACGAGACCAACATGCAATAACATTTTTCTATCAACGAGCCTGGAATCTACAGATATAAAATACATTATTAAATATAAAGTGTATTCAACTCCTATTGGTGCTGTGTTTCACCCTCTGGTCTTTCAAGTCCAACAAGTCATATAGGCGAGTCTGTTCATGTTTCAGCAAAGCAGGGTTACATTAATAGTAACCTATCATTATGTTTCAGCTTTAAAGTAAAAGTGTATTATAAAGTATGCCACATGAAACGCGGACTGTACTGAAGGTGATGCAAAAGTGGGCATAACTTCTTTATTAAATGACATACAGTAGGTTGCTCAAATTACACAGTTACTATCAGTTGAAAGTAATGCATTTGCGTTATTATTGAAATGAATCGTTGATCCCAATCCTCAAATCCTCTTTGAAAATCCCCGTTGTCATAGCTGACGGTCTCCCACTGTTTGGTTTGTCTTCAGTGTTGGTTTCTACTTCTTTAAACTTCTTCATACATGTCTGCATATTACAATAGGAACTACTGTACATTGTTCTAGCTGCATACTGTAGCTGCACTAGTGTGGATCACAGGGTTTTAGGGCTAGGTAACTCTGTAACATGTAGTGTTGGATATCTATAAATAGTTCTAATATATAGTAATGCTATAGGAATAGCAGTGTTTTGAAAAAGTCAGTTACTGACAAATATGCTGTAGTCTATTAAATACAAGCATTTTTAGCTTTAGACTTCTATAGAAGATCATTCATAAAAAGCTGATTATCTGAAATTAAAATGAAAACTATTGGTCATTTTTTTTTCTTGCAAATTCTTGTATTTATCTCATTTTTTATTTTCTTATCTCATGTGTTTTGCCTTCCCTTTAGATAACACCATGGTCTTCTGTGGCAAAGCATCTACAGATGTCTATACAGAGCAGAGAAAACAATCAATAATCTGCACATGGAATACAAATAATCAATAACGTTGTACTTAAGAAATGTAATGATAACATGTTTAGGCGATGACTGACAGACAATACAGTGCCTAATGGTACTTCATACCTTACCTGAACATGTCTTAATGGTGGAAATCGCCCAAGGCTCTTCATATGATCGAGGGTTTTTAACCACTGTTCATTCCACCCTTCTACACTGTAGTATGATGTGCACTGTGATAATCGTCTGAGTATAATTTTATTAGTCTTCACAATTTCAAGCAGTGCTTCTTGCCTTTTGTCTGTGTCATGCCTGCGTATGAGGTATATTTGCTTTAGGAGATTTGTTTAATTGAATTTAAAACAGAGGCAGTGGTCCTGTGTTAGGGAAGGTTGCCAGTTTAAATCCCAGGACTATAAAATGCTTACCTTTTATTCACATACTCATTTCTGCAGTCAATTCGCCCAGCAGTTTGCTTGATGTGGGTTATTTTATTCAGTAGCATATGATTTTCTCTTTGGATCTTTGAAACTCGCTCTTCCTCCATCTGGTGAATTAGAGCATGCATTATTATTACTATTATTATTTTTTTGGTTGAGCACATTGGGTGACAATTTCTGGTGGTTTTTACAGGGCCAGAGTGATTTTGTATGGGCATAGAGTTAAGCGTCAATAGCGGCAAACCAGCGATGATGGGGCTCAAACCCCCAACTCTCCAGTCAGCAATAAAACCACCTGAGCCACCACTGAAGAAGTATTATAAAGATATAAAGGAATATTTTTGTAGATGCACACTTTCAATCAAAGCTTGGACACACCTTCTAATTTAATTGACTTTCTTTCTTTAACTTTTTTTTCACAGTATAGAAAAATGCTGAATGCAATAAATGAAATAATCTTATCTAAACTGTTATTCTTGCGATCTATCTGCTGCTTGTGAAGAATCGATGCAGGCTCTCATCTGAGGTGCTGTTGACATCTGAGTTTGGTACAATACAGTAACTCTGAATTAACTCATCCTCTGGAGGAGAGATAAGTCACAGGCTTCTTTTTCTGGTGTGGTCCTCATGAGAACTAGTCTCATCCCAGTGATTGTCAATTGAAGTCACAGTACGTTCAACATTCTTCTGTCTGAACTGACCAATATGTCTTAAAGTAAAGAAGAACTGTTGTTTTTCGTTACCTAATCCATCGCAGGGCACACACATACACACACTATGAGCAATTTGGGAACGCCAATTAGCCTAACCTGCATATCTTTGGACTGTGGGAGGAAACCGGAGTACCCGGAGGAAACACACCAAGGAGAACATACAAACTCAATGCACACAGAGAGACGGGAATCGAGCCTGGCTGGGAATCGAACCTGGACCCTGGAGGTGCAAGGTGACAGTGCTAACCACTACACCACCTTTACCTAATTACATTCTTCCATATTTTTTATTTCCTAGTTTTTGATGTCCACAATGCAGAGAAAACCATTGAATTATAAGGTGTATCCAGACTTTTGACTGGTAATGTACATTCTAAAAAATTTGGGGCGAACACTGAGCTCTATATTATCCAACGAAGGAAAGCATAAAAGAGTGTTTGAAAAGTGTCTTAGCTTTTTCAGGAAACCTGTAGATAGTGTGTAGGTGTGTATAATATTAGGACCACGGCACGGATGAGCATCCCTGATGTTATTTAATGGTGATGCAACATTAATGAGAATTATTTATATCCTCATTCGAATGCTGAAGTGAAAGAAAGCTGTTTAGCAAAGTTCATTTATGTGTTCATTTCCAGTAACCAACCACACACACACACACACACACTAATTCATCTACCTAAAATGCTTTTGGACAGGGGAGGGAAACCAGATAACCCAGAAGATGGGAAGAAAAAAATGATCCTCTACACAGACAGTTACCTTAAAAAGGTTCACGTATGAACTCTGCAGTTTCTGTATCAGAAATAAGAACTACCCAAAGAACCAAAGAAGGCTTAATTTGTTGGTTTTTAACAAAGGTTTATACAATGATTAAACAATGAATTATTTCTCTTACCATTTTCTTTTTCCTTTTCGCAAGAATGTGACTGTAGATCTTAGGTGGAGACGTGTTAACCTTTGCCTTCGTAGACTGAATCTTTAAAAGTAACACAGTGCATGACTTGAGTAATCTGTATACACAGTAACAATGAGTTGCTCTCATTTGAGTTTTTTTGGGTTTTTCACTGAAAAGGAAATAAATGTATCAGTGTATTGCAGAATGTCGTACCTTTTTATCGTGTATGTCATAGCTGCTCTTATCCCACCTGTACTGGAGGTATTTGCTTGCGCATGGTTGCAGAGATTGGTGAGCTTTATGTTCCATAGTGGTTGTGTGAGTCAAAGCTCCAGCAGAGGAAACAAGCACAGCATAAACTGATCACAGACCTTAGTGCAGACTGGTTGGAGTCTATCATGTGGATGTTGTCATGACAGTCACAGAGAAGCAGAAATACAGCGACACATTGTCTCTCACACAATGAGCTACATCATAGGGATTAATTTACAGATGTATATGTACTGTATATGAATGCTGACTATAGTCAGGTACTATGTTCAGGTTAAAGCTTTGAGACAACAAACAAAGCTCCTAGATATTGCCCTCTTATCCATATAAAGCTTGTCCTAGTTAATGTTCCTCTCCAATCAGGATTTTCAGTGTCCTGAAAGTGCATTAGACCAGAGTATCCTAGAAGGCAGAACAAGTAAGTGGAGTTAATGTGAACAAAATGGAACACACGTACCTGGCCCTGATGTGTCACACGGCATCTAAAGCCTAAATTTGTGAGTTAGTTCTGTTTTTAGACATTTCTCATACCCCCACATTCCAAGGACAGAGACTTGGTGACTTGCTCTCAGTAACCATCTGCATTTCTGTAAGCATCTGCATACATCTAGAGGGGCAGATTTGGAGTATGATGTAGCTGATGGTGAGTCACATTTTACTGTTCATCATTAGTCTACAGGAAGACTGTACGCCTGCAAAGCTCTGCTTGATTGAATTCAGGTTTTAATACATTTATTGGACTTTGGCAAAGATGCCGTGACTCAGGTTTAGTTCCTCAGGGACCTGAAAAGCTGTTTCTTTGCAAAAACTAATGTCAGGGCTGTTTATTTCAGATGTTCCACAGATGCAGAGTTACAGATGAGTGAAATATTTGTTCAATATGTACTGACTGGCTGTTACTAAATAATTGCATGGAATAACAACAGCATCATCATCGCCTTCATCATCATCATCATTGTGGCTACACGGAACTTATAACACTTAATGAAATACAGGTGCAGAATGTCATGTGGCAGTATAAACAAGTTTTAATCTAACGTGCATGTGTTCGTGTGTGTTTTGTTAATATGGATTATCAGCTATGGAGACAGTTTCTGAGGAATGTTTGTCATCACAGGGACTAATAAACAGAAATGCAAACAAAGGTTGTATTATATACTTTAAGTCCTTCAGTTATGATTAACATTGTTAGCTCAGCTAATTTTTGGTTATTTTTTTATGAATAGATTTCTCACTGTGTGGTCAGTGGTTATTGAAATGTAAGCTACTGAGTGCACCACAAATAGTGCAGAGTTGAACTGCAGTATAGCAACACCGCCCTCTTTTGGTTGCATTGGTGTATTGCACAACCAACAACATGATTGTCAGGATGACTCACAGCAGCTTAGGAACATCATATTACATTATATGGGAATTGTTTCATTTGTTTTCTTACTCAATCTTTATTTTTTATGTTTTTGACAAACTCCACACATTGCACCTTTAAACAATATGATGAAATACATAAAAATGACGAAAGACCAACAACAACAACATAAAAATAACTAGGAAAGAACTACCAGGTATGCTTTCAACACAATGCCTTTACTATTATTCATAGATTGTATTGAACTTTTTTTAGTTTGTTTGGAGACAAAAATTAAATAAAACTTTTCAGATTTTAATCAGTTTTACTAATACTAAGGCCAACACTAAGGCTTAGTGGTTAGCATAGTCGCCTTGCACCTCCAGGGTCCATGTTCGATTCCCCCACCTCGGGTCAGTGTGCATGGGATGTGCATGTTCTCCCTGTGCTTGGTGAGTTTCCTCCTGCTACTCTGGTTTCCTCCCACTGTCCAAAGATACATAGATTAGGCAAATCGGTGTTCCAAAATTGCCCGGTATTGTGTGAATGAGTATGTGTGTGTGTGTGTGTGTGTGTGTGCCCTGCATTATGAACTAAGTCTCCTGGGATAAGCTCCAGAATCCAGAATCCCCTGTGACCCTGTATACACAATAAAGCAGAATAGTGTAACAGGTGCTAGTGTGGGTCTTTGAATGAGGCATAGTATCAGAGGTGAATTGATTGGCAAAGTCTTTTAATAAAGAAACCAGAGTATTAACATACACAACACAGGAACTAAACTAATCTCGGAGCTAACTAAACACAGAGCTAAACATGGCTAGGAGCTAAACATTGACTTAATGCAGTGGTTCTCAAACTTTTTCTGTCATTCCCCACTTAAGGGGGTGAGCGAATTTTCAAGCCCCACTTGTCAACAAA
>JAOTQY010000048.1:23621115-23632866 GCA_026413445.1 Dolichallabes microphthalmus
TTGTTGACACCATGACATTTTGATTCACCATATTTTTCCCTTAAAATGATACATTTTCTCAGTTTAAACTTTTGTTCTATGATTTATGTTCTATTCTGACATCATTGCATTCAGTTTTTATTCACAATTTGTTTAGTGTCCCAACTTTTTTGGAATCCGGTTTGTACGTAATGGGGAAATCATCCCTATTATCCCTGTTATAGGAAAATAATCAGCAATGGGTTGTTTTTCTGGCCATTTCCACCCAGTAGATTAGTTTATAAAAAAACCCTAAACATTCTAGATGGGTCCATTCCTCACATTCCTTTATGTAACACAGCTTTTACTGTACATGTTGATTAATTAACAAATGGTATGTACTAGGCGGCATGGTGACGTAGTGTTTAGCACTGTGACCTCGCACCTCGAAGGTCGAGATTTCGAGTCCTTCCTCCAGGTACTCCAGGTTCCTCCCACACTCCAAACACATGCAGATGAAGCTAGTTGGTGTTTCAAAATTGTCCGCAGTGTGTGAGCGTGTATGTGCTTGTGCCCTGAGATGGATTGGCACCCTGTTCAGCGTGTACAATGCCTAGTGCCCTGAGTCGCATGGGATAGGCTCTTATCACTATAAGTTATAGCAACTCTTATAAATTGCTGGTCTCTTACCTGCCTGTTTTTTCCCCTCTTCTTGAAATTAGTAAGACAATTATGAGGCTTCATAAGTTAACAAGACACTAGAAAGTATCTATCTGGAAAACTCTGACTAACGCTGCTAACTCTGGAGACTCCATCCGAACTGATAATCTAAGTCTCCTTACAGAAAACTCAGCTCCCGTTGAGGGGTCGCCACAGCAGAAGAAACTGATCCAAACACACAGGTTTTACACCCTTCCTAACGCAACCCTTCCATTCTATCCAGACTTAACACTGGCACTGCATTCAGTGGCTGGTGGCTGGGGTTTGGGTATTGGCTTGGAATCGAACCCGAGCCTTCTGCATGGTAGACGAGAAACCTCCCCAAGGTGCTGCACTTGCGCCTTTGAGCAAGATCCTTGTTGTTGGTCTTTCAGCTGCACCCAGTAAGGTGTCGCCACAGTAGATCATCTGCACATACAAGCTTGACACAGATTTTACGCCGGATGCCCTTCCTGGCGCAACCAACCCATTTTATCCAGGCTTGGGACCAGCACTGCATCCAGCGGCTGGGGTTTGGGCACTGGCTGAGAATCGAACACGGGTCTATTGCATGGTAGGCGAAACACCTACCACTGAGCCACCAGTGCCCTCACACCAGCCTACTAACCAAAAAACAATAAATAAAAAAAACTCAATGCAAAGAATAAAGAATTTCAGTGTACAATGTATATGCGATGAATAAAGTCTGAACTAAATATTAATACAAACTTTATTGTCAGTGTTGTTGTTGTAGAAAATAAACCAACACCTTCTGGTCAGTCAGAATTGTGAATTCAGCAGAAAATTCTGTGCAGAGATCATTTTAATAAATACATTTTAAATAAACACGTTTTATGATCCGAATCAGTTCTCAGAGAAGTCCGATACAGCAAAAATATACGATCTGCTCTTTCTGCTTGTCTAGTGAAATTCGATATGTAAAGCCTGTTGATCGCTCCGGAAGTTGTAAGATGTATGAAATTTCAAAGAGATTTGATCTTTATCACGTTCAACACATTGTAACAAATACTAGACGAACCCCTGTGCTGTCCACATGCCTCATACTCGTGCACATTTTTATTTCGCTCATTATCATGAGCTCCTGTCCAGCTTGCTACTACAGACGGCTTTATGGAGTCAGCTTGTGTTTGGACTGATAACTGCCTAATGTGAATGTTGTTTGGTATTTTATGAGCTCTAGCCTGTCGCCGATGTCGGAGGTTGAGTTAGCAGCCTGGAACACTGTAGTGAGGTCTGTTTGCTTTGTAAGCAGCATAAATAAACCAGTGAAAGTGAGGGTTTGTCTTGCAGCTTGCCTCTCTCTCTCTCTCTCACACTCATACACACACACACACACACACACACGCCGGCAGTCTGCTGATCTATCTGAGCTGCTGTACGAGCTTGTGCGGTATGCTGTGTAAATTTTTGGTGCAGTGCAGCAGGCAGTATCGTAACGTCGTCCCCCTCTCTCCCTGTTTGCCTTTTTTGCTGCTTTCGAACCGACGGACAAACTCCAGACATTTCTGTTTAAAGAAAGCAACGTGTTACTCCCCGAGTTTCCTAGTCATGCATCCCGAATGGCACGGCTAGTAGTTTGTAACCTTTTTTTTCTCTTTATCTGGACACATATTGTACATGACTTGGTCAACGTTTTATGCTGACGTTTGGGAAGTTTCTGTTTTTTTTATTTATTTATAAAAAATTTTTAATTGCTCCTCTAATGAGGCTGCATACCTATCTTAGTGCATTGCGAACATGTTTAATAGCAGATTTTTTTTTCTTTCTTCTTTCTGTAGTTCTGTTGGTAATGATAGCACTGTGCATAATTGCCCCAGCAGTGCTTAAGTGTAGGTTTACGCTTAATTGCTTTTATTTCAGACTTCTATTGCTGTTTATGTTTCAGACGCTTGTTGTAATTGTATATCTGTGCATCGTGTGGTTTGGAAAATTACAGTGACTGAGAAAGAGACATAGAATAGCGGATGGACAAAGGAATTATCTTCATAGGTCTATGTCAGTGCTCTTATTATTATTATTATTAAATTAACAAAGGAAAGTGTATAAACATCCTTCAAGTTGAAATCGAAAATTTACAGACAGCATATGGCAACACCTTTTGCATCACTTGATAAAATACTGCATTCTTTCCCCTGTACCCCTGTTTTACCACATGACATTTTGTGCCTGTAGCTGCAACTCAATAGTCTGATAGTTTGTCTCAGCCTGATACAACAACCGAATATGTGTTTAGGCCCTTGACATTTCTGGGAGGCCATCATTATCTGGCAGTAAGGCAGCTCCTATTGGTGCTGTGTAAGAGGTGGGCCTTTCGAAAGGACCTGAAATGGTCGAGAGCTGGCAAAGCCGTTCCAAAGTCAGGCGAGAGTGTTGATGTTAAAGATCGAGTAATGGATCACTCCAGTTTTCTAAAGATTGTAGAGAAGCAAGTGCACACTGCAATCAAAAACCGTAAAGCACTTGGTAAGTGTGGGACAGTAACCGCTGTTTTGATTGATTTTTTTCGTTTTATTACCAGCAATTGTATTAACAAAACCCACCCAGATGTTTTCTTTAATTAGTCAGCTTTTCCCTTACAAACCGTACTTCAAATAGCTTTTATACAACGTACTTAACTGCACATTGAAACCTCAAAATGGGCCGAGGACGAGTCGACACCATCGGAAAGGTGTGAAAAAGACTTGCGGGTTAATTTAATTTGGAAATTAAATGAAATGATTTGCCGCTAAATGTAGGTGACCACATTTACCACATCTTCTGATCTTCTGCTGAAATATGAACCCAGACATTTTCTATTCTCTCACGTGCTGATACACTGTAAACACAGCAAGTATCAAAGACAGAATCAGCTGCAGTCACACATAACTCCAGTTTGATTCTTTGCGAATGGTGCCAGACAGATAAAAGTAATCGCTGCATTGCAGATGATAAATCCTGAAGGTCAGTCTTTTTTTCTGGCATGTTTATGAGAAGTCTCATTTTATTATTACCATGGGAGAGGAATGGATTAGATTATGCATGCGCTGCATCCTGGTTGCCCCCCCCATCCTCCCGGCTGTTTGTCCTGAGTATGAGATGATGCAGTGTGCAGTGAAAGAGTCATAATTAAA
Source organism: Dolichallabes microphthalmus (assembly GCA_026413445.1). Lineage (NCBI taxonomy): Eukaryota > Metazoa > Chordata > Actinopteri > Siluriformes > Clariidae > Dolichallabes > Dolichallabes microphthalmus. Next base: position 23,624,904 of record JAOTQY010000048.1, read on the forward strand.
GGGACTGTGCGTGGCCATGTGTGTGTGAGAAATAGAGAGAGAGAGAGGAAGCTCTTCGGACACAACCTATGTACACATGCGCTGAGGCCTCCATCCTCTGCCTTCCATGTTACAGTGTCACTGCTTCCTTCTTGCTTGTGATCAACCCTGTCTGTGTCACAAACACACATGAGCATCAGTGTGTGAGGTGTAAATCCTATGATTAGCAACTGATGGTGACCTAGCTACAGATTGTCAGGCTACACATCTTCAAAAGAGGAGAAGCTGCACGCCACCTGATAGCTCGTGTCACATTCCTCATTGACTGAAAAGAGAGAGAGAGAGAGAACAGCTTTACTGCAGAATCTAAATAGTCTCTGCTTCAGTCTCACTTTCAGTTAATCAGTTAAGAATCACTGGATGAGATCTACTTATTACTCTTTCTGCAGGGCCTCAATAGGCAACGATTAACACAAACGCTTGAACTATGCAGCAGATTTCTGCACAATGGTGTTGGAAATGTCAGTACAGGCCTCACTCGGAGTTGTACTCACTACAATTGAGTACAAACATAGACATTTTCTCCCTATATTTATTCGTATCCAGTGCCCCCCCCGTCACTAGGGGGCTCCCACATTAAGCTACTACACCTCAGTTGGGAGGGTCGAAGACTATCATGTGTTTCCTCCGAGCTGCGTGACGTCACTTACTGCTTTTTTTTCGAACTGCTCGCTCAGCGTCGTAACACATTCGGAGGATAGCGCTATCCGCCCCTTCCGCTTGCGTGAACTCACAGACGCCACTGCTTGGCTGTAGAGCCATGATTAATGTGGGAGCACTAAATACCTCTCATCCCACCCCTGAGAGAGCTCGGCCAATCAGCTCTCTCTAGACCTCCAGCTGCGAGAGGTTACAGCCTCACCCGGGGATCGAACTCGCGATCCCCGGATGATAGGGCGAGCACTTTACCACTGCGCCACTATGGAGAGCACCATAGACAATTTTATCCATCTTCAGTATTTGCTTGATCCTAGCTATGGTGTAAATATGGGGCTTATCATGATTACCTCATAAACACAGACGTAAGGGTGACTTAAAGAATCTAATCCACCTGACAGCTTGTTTTTTGGATATAGGAGGAAATCCACACAAACTCGTGCATATCTCTACATCTGGAGTACAGCCTCAAACCCTGGAACTGTCAAGCACTCAGGCTATACCCCCTGCACCACCATGCTGCCTGAGACTGAATTTGTTCAACGGAACTGAGCTTCTGTGGCCAGTATTTGATCTCTAGTCTAGAGCTTTAACCCCTCTGAGCCACCTCTGCTTCTATTATGTACAGTAGTGTCAATGATTATCTCTATCAAAGATAGCTACTTAAAAGTGTGTGTGCGCTTTTGTAACTGTTGATGAGCATCACTTAAACATGACTGAAAGGAGAATACACATTAGACAGGTCATGGTTACACTTCTTTCACCTATCTTTGCGTTTGTGTGTGAAAAGCTTCATAATAATGCCCATCTAAATATAGTCAGCTTCTCCAAAGGTGGCCTAGCAACTGAGTTGATCTCAGTTGATGCTTCAGAACATCCTTTTGAAATGCTTTTGAATAGAGTCGTCTTGACTCACATCTACTTCGTCTTATTTATTTTTTAAGGCCTTATGTAAAAATGATGGGTAATAATGGCTGCACATAAGCTTTGATAACAGCCTTCGAAGAGTGGGATTTTTTTTGTGCGTGCATGAAAAAAGCCTTTTGAATGCGTGATTGTATCCAAAGTTGACGTGTGAATGTTTCTGGTCTTGGAAAGATAGTGTTATTGTTCTATTGATAAGGTTTCTGCTGTGAACATTCGGTGAGCCCAACCATAATTAGTAGGTAGGAGATTCCTATCCAGTAGGGGTGTACCAGTCAAAAGTTTGGACACATCTTCTAATTCCATATTCTTTCCTGATTTTTATTTCTTTCTACACAATACTGAATGCGTCCAAAATATCCAATAATCTCCTTTGAGCAGTTTACAGTATATTGAGATGTGTCTGCTACTTATGCTCTGTAAAGCATTCATAATGGCTCTAAACCGAGGTGCTGTTAATTGGTGATTTCTGAAGCTGGTATCTCTAAATGAAGTTCTCCTTTGTATCAGAGGTAAGTTTTGGTCTTGCTTTCCTGGGATGGTCTTCATGAGAACCAGTTTCATGGTGCTTGAAGGGTTTTGCAAATAATGCACTTGACAATAATCTTCTCGCAAGAACTATTCCAGAACAGTTGCCTTTCGTGTCTTAAAGTTAGAACAATTAAATGTTGTTGTTATTGTTACTTAATTACCTAATTCTGTATGTGTCCTAGTTTTGAAATCTCCAGTACTGTACTAGAATGTAAAAAATAAATCACTAAACAAAAAAAACACTGAATTGTGGAGAAGGTGTGTCCAAAGGTGATTGACTGGTACTGTAGAGCATCATAAATTATTATTCTCAAAAGGACAGTCCGAGGACAGAAGCGTTGTGGGTCATGGTGGACCACTGGGAAACTAACTAGTTCTGTGCATGAGGGGAGGAAATAAAAATAAGAAAGGCAAGAGCACTAATTTCTTTTTTCTTTCTTGAATTTATTTCAGGATGTGCTTGTCTCCACTTCCTTCAGTTGATAATGTAAGCTGCTTATGTCTATGCAGCTTAAATTGCTGCTGTAGATATATTGTGTAAATCAATTTGTAAAAATCCCAGGATGTAACTATAAAATGTGTAAAAATGGAAGAGGGTAAATATTCACGCAAGACACTCTGAAGATATGTCAAGCGATCTCCTTAATCATAATCAGAAAAATGACTTTTTGATAAATCTCTCTTAAGCAAAACGGTAAATCATGGTATTAAAATAGATATCTACAACAAAAAAGGGAGGAAATTGTAACGAAACCTCTTAGTCAGATCAGCGGTTTGGTTCAGTGGGTTCATCAGAATATTCTAGAGCTCTGGTTTGGCTCACAGTGTGATGAGATCGCCTACACCAAAAAATATATACGTCCTGCTGCCTAAATTTTGCCCAACATAAGGTGCCTCAGTGGGCAGCCGCCTTATGACTGGACAACTCTTATCTCATGAGCATTGCCCATAACCGCTGCCTACATAGGAAGCTGCTCGGCAGTTGGTACTGCATGTGCTGATAATAACGAGTTACACCCTAATTTATTTTCAGTTGCCTTACGTTCCATCACTGATTCAACTGCACCCTCAATCCATTTCCTTGATGTAGTTATGATAGTGTCACTCTTGTATAATGTCAGCATGTCGGCTACGCTCAGTGCTCGCATCTCTCACGCGTCTGTGTATTTATCATAGAGAAGCAGCAATCAGCAGTAGTGGCAAAGATACAGGATGACAAGTGCTTCTGGCTCGTCAGAAAAATACAGAGGTACGGTATCTTAAGAAAGTCTTCCCGGAAAGCATAAGCCCATCAGCCATAACATTAAAACCACTGACAGGTGAAGGAGGTGAAGTGATGCCTGTCAGTTGGTGGGATATAACAGGCAGCAATTGACCCTAGCCCTAACCCAGTGCACTTCAGCCTCTTGTGTATGGAACTGTATAGCCGTAGACCAGTCAGAGTGCCCATGCTGACCCCTCCCTACCACTGAAAGCTCCTACAATGGGCATGTGACCATGAGACGGGGAAATGGAAATGGTGGTCTGGTCCGATAATTCCCATTTTCTTTTATATCCGGTGGCTGGCTGTGTGCATGTGCATCACAAACCCGGGATAGATATGGCACCAGAATGCACTAGGCAGTCCAGCGTGATGCTCTAAGTCATGATAACCTTGGGTCCTTTTATTCATGTAGATGACAAAGACTTTTAGGTGTTGCCTTGGTTTCCAAATTTCTCAAAGCTGATCGAACATTTATGGTATGTTCTGACAAACATGTCTGGTCCATGAATGGTCTGGCTTACAGGAAGCTTACAGGACATTAATAGGTCTGCTGCTAACCTCTTGGTGCCAGATACTACAGCACACCTTAAGAGGTCCTGTGGCGGCCATGCCTTAAAGTTTCAGGGCTGTTTTGGTGGCACAAGACAAGTCTACACAATATTAAGCAGGCGGTTTTAATGTTATGGCCGATCAGTGTGTAAGGAAGGCATGATGCTATAATTAGTCTATGCAACTCTAACACTTTTTGCTCACTGCCAGACTGTGAAGGGAAGATGTCATTGCATGGCAGTGCTCAGTCATCTTTGTTGAGTCATGCGTTTGATGGCTTTGAATTTGTGTGTAAAATGGGTCATTTATTACGATGTGCACCAATGTAGCAGAATCAAAGCCTTTCTTGATTCAACCAGGGTTTTAACAACTGAATTTGTGATGTCAGTTATTTTTACAGACTGTACGTGTATCTGTCAGGGAAGATTTTTCTGAAATTTCACTTCTATAAAATGACCAGCAGATGAAATGATGATGTTTGATAATAATGTGAGCAACTACTGTATAATAGTGCAATTTTTTAAGATATTGTAGATATCGTTATATCTTAAGTATTTTTGTTGTTCTATAAGTGACAATATGTTAAAGTTAAAGTTTACAATTTAGTTTGCAATATACAGTTTACATTATTAATGAAATATTATTTATTATATAAACTGGGTATTATTACATTTATTTTTAGTATGCTTTTTTAAAATGCACTACTTTATTGTTGGTAGACCAAACCACAGTATATATATCATAATATAGATCATGTATTATAGAAATGCCTTTGAGGATCATGATATGATATTTTTGCAATATTGCTCACCCCTAACTCCAGGAGATATATTTATATCCCATATGAACTGATATGTTGTTAAAGATTTAATCATGTCCTGTGGGAAAATACACTCCAGGAAGTGCTCTGATTTATCATCTTCCACTAAAGACAAAATGAAACCAAGCATTGGCTAAGGTTAAAGTGCAAAACAATAAAATATAGATGACATAGATGGTTTACATTGATTTAGCCTTACATTATACATGTCATGGCCATGCGACCTACTAACGATCGAGATGACTTGCCATATGTGAAGAATATTGTAGGGTGAGGAGCATGTTTACAATGTGGAGACAATGTGCTTTATATACGGTACAGACGGTGCAATATATTATACATAATATAATCACTATCCTTATTCTTACAGTATGAAAGGTTAATAGGTTAAAATCTGACTTATGACATGACCTTCAGACCTTCCCAGCTTTTTCAGGGGGTCTCTGACTTCATGTCATCTCAAACCTGCTCTGTTGTGGCGAATCATAAGCTTATAAGCAGGTACAGCCCTAGATGTTGAGCGTAGCAAAAAAAATAAAAAATGCTAATGCCAAATGGTTAACTCCTCCACCTCATAGTTCCCATGAAGTCTTCATGGGAATCTGTGCAGTTTCATTCATAACATGAAAGTTTATTTAATAACCTTGGACATGTTTTGATTAGTAATGGGTAAGGAGACATTACAATGACCTTACAGGGCATCTGTTTCCATGACAGGAGAAGGTAAAAAAAAAGAAGAAGATAAAAAAAAACCCTTGTGCTTCTGTGTAAATATCCAACATCTCAAGGTGTCCTTTCTACTAGGAAGTGATACCATTTCTGACATGGCCTTAAATAGATATTTAGTTTTTTCCTGGGACTCCATTTCAGAGCGTATCGTGCAGAACTGATATAGAAATGTCTTTGATTTGTGCGGCGAATGCATCGTGTATGCTTTTAGTCATCATACATGTTAGACAGTAAAGGTTGAAGAATGATTTTGCAGAGGAGACAGCTGTCATGCCGGTCACTAATGTCCATGAGTAAAGGCTCACACCTGTTGACGTCATCTGTTAAAGAAAAAGTCTTTAATTTTAGTTGCGTGTTCAATTCAAGCCCGCTTCTGAGCGCTGTGTCAAACACTGTGGGGTCCGGTCAATAAGGGGCGCTGGGGCGTCGCCCCCTTAAAGTTAGGCAGAGAAGTATGCTACTTTAATATGTACTTATTTAACATAATAATTATTTATTGTAATAATGAAATAAAGTCATTTAGTCAAAATATTTAGCTGTATTTCTTAATATAATTTAAGTTTTTTTTTTTTTCTCGGTTATTGGGCCTCGTCTTTGGAATGACTTGCCAATTGAACGCAGGGCGCCGGACAAACAACGTATATAGGCACGTAAATTGTTGAATAGCATGTGATTTGAGGCTGAGCTCTAATTGGATTTTTTCAAATCATGAGTGTAGCACTGTGTGACCCGAACCCTCCCATTTTCTGTTCTTAGCGAATCAGTATTGTTTTTAAATATTTGGGCTCATGTGATTGGACCATTCTCAACGAGTCTTATTAACGGCCAGCAGATTGTTAGTTAATATATTGAATAGTGATTGATGTGGATCCAGCTAAATATGAGAGAAAATTATGTAATTTATTTGATAAAATACCCCTTGGCAAGGCGATCAGACGAAGAAAGAAAAAATTTAGTGTTTGGACCAGATCGACCTGATCTTCTAATTAAGCAGCAGTCAAGTGGTTGCGGCCGAGATTACTTTCGGTGCTTTTTCAGCACTTCTTACGGCTAGTTACAGGCGATTATTAAAAAGTTTCATTTTAATTTTGTTTGCGATCCCCAAACAATTTTTGCACCAGCCGCCACAGTACAATGGATCTATAGTTAGTCTGACCCCTGTGAAAGTATCGAGGACAAAGTGAGCCCCATGCTTAGGGCAATGTGTAGTCAGAACTACTGTATTGCCACACACACACACACACACACACACACACATACTGTAGACGCACATCTTCATTCTGTCTCTCTAAGCGTGGTACACTATATATAGCACTAAAATACACACAGGGAGGGAGAGAGTTTAACACTGAAAAGAGATAAGTGTGTAAAAGGGATCAGGTGTTGAAAGTGAGCAACACACTGTTAAATGGAATGTCGTACTAAAGAAACCCAAGACCCAAAGCTTTGTTAAACCTGTTAAGGCAAATATTTACGTCAAAAATCTCTTTTTCGCAGCTTAGAGAAGTAACAGCTTTGTGTATCTGGCTAGCAAGTGGCAAAAAAATATATATTCAATTTAGTAGTCCTGTCTCTTATGCAACGCACACCGAGCAATGATACAATGAAAGTGAGAAAGCATCCATTTGTGAAATGACAGAGACTAATAAATTAGCTCTATAGATAATCAATCACTATTAATGTAATCCAGTGATTTGATTTATACACAGAAGGCCACCGGGTCCCATGTGACTGTGAGAAGACTGCAGATTCACTAGCATGCATTATTCATCTAAGGAGATGACAATCCACTTAGAGCTGGTGGAGATGCTAGCACAGCAGTCTTTACTAATGGAGCATAAGTGTACATTCAGGAAATATCTGTATTAACACTGGTGAATATTAGTATACATGTGCATGTTGATACCAGCCTTTGACACAAATTTCTGTCATGCTTATTGTGCTTTGAGGAAGGGAATTTTTTGTCAAATTTATGGCATGACAATTTAAGGGACACCATCATCATCGTCCATCATTTCAAAATTTCCTCTTGTTCCATTTACAGGATTATTTACTTCATTAGTGTTTTAGCTTATTGATCCAATAGCAAATGTATCAGCAAAGTCTTAAATAAAACGTACAGTAGCATCGACTATAAATTGTGCTTGTTATCATTGCTACAGTTCAAGATCTTCCTTAATACTGTATAATGAATTATGCACACCTGTCAGTCAATCAGTAACAAGCAGGGGTGCAGGATAGGTTTATGAAGTGATGGGGAACAAACTTTCTACATTGTTCGAGGCACTTCACGTAATGTGGGCCTGAGGGTATACTGGGTACACCAGTCATCACTGGTCAACACAGGTCTATATGATCAACAGTCATCACCATTGTGGATGCGGTCGCACTACTTAGACAGTTTTGACGCGTAGCTTAATGTCAGATTTGTACTCACGACATCGAAGTCC
>JAOTQY010000048.1:23654743-23666113 GCA_026413445.1 Dolichallabes microphthalmus
CTGGGATAGGCTCCAGGCCCCCCGCGACCCTGAACAGGATAAAGCGGTATAGAAAATGAATGAATGAATGAATTTATGGTTAGATATATATATATATATTTTATCTTTGGATTCTTTGCACCTGTGCTATACTGTACAAAATCTCTACACATACATTTAAAGCACATAATAAATTTTTCTTTCAGCTTGTACGGATTAATATCTCACACCCTGTGATGAGGTTGTGGCAAAGTTTTCTGTCTTTGCGTATATATGCTAATAGACATGGGAAGTGTTTCAAATGGTGTTTTCCAGAATTTACCAACTAACTAAATAAAATCTTTTATCATCAATTAATTCGTATTAGAATTTTGCCACATATAATGGCCAGACCTATGAGTGACTAAAAAGTCTGTTAAAGCATGATGCGTTGCTCTCTCTCTCTCTCTCTCTGTGTGTGTGTGTGTTTGTGTGTGTGTGTGTGAATGGGGACCATGGGCTATATAGGCCTGTATTGTGCTTAGCTCTGGAAAAATGTAATGAAGTCTATAAATCTTGTAATTTACTGGTGACAGAAGGCACGATGAGTAATACTGTGACTACTATAGTGTGCAACAGCTAGATAGTGAGAGACAAGGCCATTTTAAAAGACCCCTACTTTAGGCGGTCCTTAAAAAAATAAGAAGTGAATCCGAGTGCCTTACATTTTGTAAGACATAAAAAGCTTCATTTGGATGTAATTGTTTTGCCTTCATTAGATTTATAGAAGTCAGTTCACTCTGTTTTCACCTACATTCTCTGCAGTTATTTGTGTCCCATAAACGAATGTAGGTGACCTGTTCACTGAGCTGGAAACGGCTCTCATCGTGTCTGTGTCTGTGGTCCATGTGGCACTTGGTGGAACTGGTCGAGCTGCTGAACTCTCATGTTCTGCGACACTGTGATTGCCTGACAAGGCATAATTAGTTTAACCCTCGTGTCAGACCTGCTTTTTTTGTCCGTATATACTTGTATAGAGAGAACATGCACACAGACCCAATGTGGGAATCGAACCCGGACCCGGGAGTTGCAAGGCTATACTGTACATAAGCTATACATAGAAATCTTCTCTCATTTTTCCACTTACTAAATGCTACCTGCATGAGGTCTAAATGTCCAGTCTATCTGGATTCACCTTCTGAGGAAGAGTCATGTGCACATGTCAGCAAAAAGCTAGTTTTCTCCTCTCTGTTACAGTAGATCAGTACGGACGGTACATAACGGAATGTCTGGTTTCAAAGGTGTGTGCATGTCTTTGTGTTAAATGGATGTAGATTCAGGCATGTTCTATGTTGAAAGTAGGGACAGAATGCAGACCCATTTAAGGTGAACGTTAAACCACCACTTACACATCTTCTGTCCTGTTTAATACAGGGCCTGCAGCCTATTCCAGGAGACTTACCCTTCCCTCATGTGGCGGGGGCAAAACATTGAACGGATGGGCAATCCGTCGAAGGCCACACATACTGTACACACTTGCACACTCATTCACACACTACGGGCAATTTGGGAATGCCAGTTAACCTAATCTTTATGTGGTCGGACTGTGGGAAGAAACTGGAGAATAGGGAGACAACACACCAAGGGTGGGTGCAGACAGAGCCAAGACGGGAACCCTGGAGGTGCAAGGACGCACCCTGGAGGTGCAAGGCGACAGCTGCTAAGCCACTGTGCCGCCTCACGCTACCACGTCAGACCGAATTTGCACAGAACTCGGAAAACCTTTCATTCAAATGTAGATCACTGCTCAATGTTGTACATGTGTATAGACTCTTGCTTTGCCACTTGCTAGACTAACACTTCACACTATCATCTGATCTCCTGTGGTATGTGCGAGCCGGTGTAGTAGCGTGTGCATTTGAATAGCTTTATTTTTACACCACTATCTGCTCTTAAACACACACCCCGAGGCAGCTATGACAGGACAAGTTTCCAGCCACCCTAAAGCAAGTCTCCAGCACTATTCAGTACACATTCGCTCTATCTCCTCATCTACTGTAGCTCTCCTCCTGTTTCTTTCTGTATACTGTAGCTGTTCATATTTATAAAGGTCAGAATGTTTATGTCTCTAATCCCTCAATCCAGTAACATTCTTGGCATTTACGACTTCTCTATAAATGCAAACCTGAGGTTCCATATACTGTATATGGGGTGCAGCCTGTGCACGGCTCTCGTTAGTCTGTTCCGTCTGTGTCATGCTGCGCTTTTGACTCTGGAAAGCTGGAGGAAATCCACATAGCGCACACACAGAAGAGGCAGATGAGACCTGTGGTGAATCCCAGCCAATGCTATATAGCACTGCCAGTGAGTCATTTGTATTACCACTGGTTGATTCTTCCTCCTCTTCCTCCTCCTGGTCTCGCGCCTTTGCTACTGGTTCAGTACACCCTCAACGATTGGTGTATGTGGGTGGTCCACACTTCTGAGCATGGATGGTGGAGGATTACATTAGCCAGACACTGCTCTGTACCACTCTCCCATTATTTAACTTCTGTCGCCTTTAGTCCAGTATAATCAGGAGCAATTGATCACTGTCTACAAATGACCAGGAGGTACGATCCGTACTAGTTGTATTACTGTCATTAGTAACCAAGCCAGGGGTTTTATTAATAACCTTACACATTACGCATTATAAAGACTTGTTGTGTGCCCATTTCTTGGTGTTTTTACAGTACATGGTCTGCTCGAGCTTTTACGAAGGAATGGATAAAAACACTGACAAAAATTGGTTTAATGTGCTCTAGTAATATAAAGTTTGTAGATAAAACCACAATTATCACACTGCATGCAGATTTTAACAATTTGTAGTCTTCATTTTCAGCATGACTAAAAGACAGTACTGATATATGCTTTCATCGAAGCAGTGAGTGGAAATAAGTACTGTATTAAGATGCTTTATTTTTAGCTATTTTGACCACCTCCGGTGTACTGCATATCTTCACTCCACATTTACACAGATATTATCTTTTGAGTTATAAACAAAGGAATGTAAACATGTAACTATATAAAATCTTTGTTGTAAAGCTCTTGATGGTAATTACAGGGGCAGCGGTAGCTCAGTGGTTAAGGCATTGGACTACGGTTCAGAAGATCCCAGGTTCAAACCCCACAACCACCAAGCTGCCACTGTTGGGCCCTTGAGCAAGGCCCTCAACCCTCAACTGCTCAGATGTGTAATGAGATATAAAAAAAAGTAAGTCGGATAAGAGCGTCTGCCAAATGCCTAAATGTAAATTATAGCGTAGAGTTTATGAAATACTGTACAGTATTTGATTCAGATTTGGTTCAGTTTGCCAAGGACTCCTCTGATAGGCCCACAATTCTAAAATCCTCAAAACATCAGGGAAATAATGAGGCCATGCAAGGCCTTCTTGATTTCTTTTTAATGTATGTTTAAAATACAGTCATGTTACTTGCCCCAGGTGAGTTTAAAGGAGCATCACATGCTTGAAACAATCTTATTTATCCAAAATTTTGAAAGGGTGCCAGCCCATTTTTGGAGTTTTGTGTGACATTATGTCAAATTAGCTTTTTTCCCTCCCTTTTTTTTGTTTTGTTCCCATACACACAAAGGGAAGAAACATGTGTAAAGCAAAACGTGTTAATGCAATACTGTACTTACCTGTGAGAAATACTTGATTTTTTTGTAAAAATGTCAGGGGTGCCCATGACTGTAGTTGACTTTCATCTTCTTCTTACTGTATATTTAACTTTTTGGCAGATGCGATTTATTTCTCCTCTAATGTGTACCATTACATCACTCAATCTGCAGTATATTTCCTTTGATGCCAGCCAACAGCCGAGTACTGTGCGCAGAAAAAGGTGCTGCCCAAAAATATTAACAATATTACTCATTACCATCAGTATATAAATTTTTTGGGGGTATAAAACAATCAAAACATTTAGGAAAGACATTTAATTGAAGTAAAATATTAAATAAATCGACATTAAACCTCACTTAATCTTAATTTATTCTTCTTCTTGGCATCGGCTGCTTTAAAAACAAACCTGGAAGTAACTCCCTTTTCATCTTGCTACTGGTCTTGATAACATTTTTAGGTTTCATAGTTCTACTGATGCAAGTAAAAAGAATACGGGTTCAGGAGCTAATGAGTTGTGCATAAATCTTGGATGGGAATATGTGGATCAGTGTGTGTACTGTTTCTGTATGTTCTGTCAGATTAGTGATTTATTGTGCCACCCACTAGAGCACTTAGTTAACCTGCTGCCTACCTTCAGCCCACAATGGTGTGCACAGTGTACACGCGTGGCCTCAGAGCTTGCGGGCTGGTAGAGGAGGAGGAAGAGGAGAAGAAGGCCTGGTCTCAGTAGAGCCTACGTGCAGGTTAGTGCAGATGACAGGAGCACGCCGTACATCGATCTCTCTCTTTTCTTCTTTTAGCTATATTTATACTTTATACAATTCAATCATTTAATGCACTGCGTTCTCTCTCCAGCGTAGTCATACAGAGAGCGGCATCTCATTGTGGTAAACTCCAGCTGCTCCTTAGGACTTCACTAAGAGGAACACTGTATTGTTTTTTTTTTTGTTTTGTTTTTTCATGCAGTGGTTTCCTTTACTGCTTTGTGGGCAGATGTGCCCTCTTCCTGCATTCTTGCCAAAATCCTGTACATCCTAAGCAAAGCTATGAAGATTCAGTTGCGGTCTCAGATATCAAGGAGCTTGCAGAGAAAAGATGCACGTCTTCTAACTGCAGCCTCCTGGGGCTTGCGGCTTTTCCGAGGAGCATGCGAAGAAAAGCTGACGTTGAAAGACTGAGCTGCAGCGCGAGAGTAGTCGATTCATCTTCTTACTGTATCTTGAACAGGGCCCCTGGGACCTTAACAGAGGAGTTGGTGAATAAATGAAGGAGCTCGATGAAGAGTAACTTAATTTATTGTTTATTGCTATCTCCACTTTATATCGATTGCATTTTGTCGTGTTGTCGAGTAGTTTCACATTTCCATATCAAATAAGCTGACCGGACGAGCGCGCAAAATGATTGCTCATGAATTATTTCACTGGTTGTAACTATTCCAGATCTGTTAACATCAATAACATCGGGCCTGAACGGGAAAGCATCGCATCCTACACCGGGCTTGCGCTGCCTCATTACTCATGAAGTGTGACTCAGATATTTAACCACAGAATAATCGAAGATCTATATCCTTCGCAAGAACACTTGCTACGAGAGCACATTTCTGCTCCTTTTAAAGCAGCTTCTTTGATTAACTCAGTGTGACTAACTTGAATAAATGGTACCACTGTAATTTGTCCTGTGTATTATGATCTCCTTTTGTGAATGAATTGAGCGCGATGCCTTTTCTGCATTGGCCTGGCATACGTCCAGCACCAGTCTCTGGGCGCTGCTCATTAAGCATACAGCTTTAGTGGGGGCCTCTGGACAGCCATCCACTCCTCTGCTCATGCTTATTAAAGGCAAGCAGCATGAGCCGGTGGGACTGAAGTGCACCACTTATAACCTTCCTGAAAAAGCAGCATGACACAGGTCTGACAAAGACATCTTCTTCTTTTTTTTGATAGTCAGAGTGTGGCGTGGTTCCAGTACCATGAACCCACTGAAGAGAGCGAATAGTGTGGGTGCCACAAGAGTAGAGTGCATGCAATGGTTATTATGTCATTTCTTTTAAATGGACCACTGTGTATCGGCATAAATATACTGTAGTAAGAAACAATAGGTGTGTGGATTGCTCATGTATCAGCAATGTATTCATTGTCTAAATGGATTTTCATTTTCAGGAGGAAGTGCTGAGTGTAACTTATTGATTGCTGGTCATGAGGGACACACAACCTTCCCCCCGCTCAGATGTGATCATTAGTGTGGAGGCGTGCCGCTGTGTGTGTTTGGATGAGTGTATACACTTGTATACACAACAACACGCCGTACTGGGATGATCTTTTCTCATGAAAGGTCACCTCATCCTCCAACGTCTTCTCGAAAACTTTCTCCCTCCTGTTAATGCTATATTTATATCTTATATAAAACTTTGGATTTGATTTAACGTACAGTACGCAGCTGAATTGTCCAGCTGAGATAAACTACAGTACCATGAGCATCTATAAGGTAGTTATAAAGTAGGTTGCATAGAATTTAGGGCAGAAGGTTAATTTAGCAAACGGGCAAGTATTTCAGCATAGGTAGCCCTGTTTGAGAAAGAAGAAGCACGTGAAAGCCCTCAATCTGTCCCGCCCTGATTTATGCTGTTGTATTTCCTTTATAGCTGCTCTTAGAATCTCTTGACACCCAGGGTTTAATTCTGTTTGTGGCAGATGATGAATTACCTCCAGCAATAGAGGAGCAGCTTTTGAACCCCACAGCTCTTCTCTACTCCTGTCACAAGCTAGTACTATAACAACTTGCATGGCCCATAAAGTGCACTAAAAAAAACTTGTTCACACACAGATACCTGTTAGGTTTCTGTTAAGCCTGGGTGTGACCATGCTACAGTAGACCATGCTTAGAGTCACCCGTGTACAGTGTGTCAATAGCAAGAGGAGCGTGCCTGTGACATCCTTGTGAAGGGTCTTTGGATCAATACAGCTGCCTGACCCATGAAGCTCATTCCGTATCTAATCATCTTTAACTGCTCTTTATGGCAAAAAAAAAAAGACTTATGAATGCTGCAGGGTTTTATGGCATCGCAGTGTAAGAGTTGAATAAATTACTGTATCAAGTGTGTATTGAGGATGGATGGTACTGTAGTAGATAGTATAAGAATCCTATTAAAGAATGTACAATTTTTAGTTGATTGATAAACATTATAAATCAATTTTAAACATCGTTAAAAAAAGGGTAAAGAAAAAAAGAAGGTGATTAGATCTAGTTTTCTCCTCTCTTCCATTGTCCAGTTTTCTTCCTCCTCCTGTACAGGACCACAGCCAGTTTTTTTTTTCTCCTCTCTTCTTTAACATGAATCAGAAGAGCCACCATTTGAGTGAGGAAAGCCCACTCAGCCAATGAGGATTAGCCATTGCTTTAATTCTCTAAATTGGCCTTGCACATTAACCAGAAAGCACTACTAGATTCATTGTGTGTCTATCTGCTGGTTTCCCCTGCTTATTTAGCCTTTTTTTTTTTTTTTGAAAGAGTGCATCTTTTCATCTAAGACACTTATTCATTAAGTACTGAGAGCCAGAATGCAGCCAATACACACATTCAATCAGTCAAAGCATGGGAGAGGGCTCTTAAGTGGGTAAGAGTTTGTAGTTGTTAGAGTAAGACCTAAATCAATGGGTACTGGGAGAGGACAAGAGAAATAGATAGACGAAGAACAAGACCAGTAATGAGGACTGAATCAGTATCTAATACTGACTGGCAAAGAACAGGACCTCACATTCTCTGTGCAGGGTCATGGGAGGCCTGGAGCCTATTCCAGAACACTAGCCAGGATACACCCTGGACGGGGTGCCAATCCATTGCAGGGCACACAATCACACACACACTATGGGGAGTTTGGAAACATCAAGTAGCCTAATCTGCATGTCTTTGGACTGTGGGAGGAAACCCACAGAACATGGGGGAGAACATGCAGATTCCCCATACACAACCCTGAGGCGGGAATCGAACGCTTGTCCCTTGAGATATGAGTCTGCCGTCCTAACCACTATGCTGCCATCCTGTAATAACAGTGACCTGACATTGACAATAAAGAATGCTGAGAAGCTACAGTATAACTATAAAAAAAAGCTACACTATGAGTTACATAATGTCTGGAACAGGAAATAGATCCAAATGGAAGTTCGAGCTCTAAGACTGGGGGCCGTTCTTTCGGCCTGCGTGAGCTTACAGACACCAATGTTAGTAGAGCCGTGATTACATGAGAGCACTATGTGCCTTTCATCCCACCCCAATGAGAGAGCTCGGCCTAACAGCTCTCCCTAGACCACAAGAGGCTACAGCATCACCAGGAATCGAACTAGCGATCTCCAGATCATAGGATGGACACTTTACCACTGCGCCACTCGGGAGACACTTTTAAGTAAACTGGGTCTGTAACGGAAAACATGACAGGAAAATAGAAAATGATAGAAAAGCTTAGAGGATGAGTCTGCTTCTGGAGAAGGCTCAGGAGCTAAAATTAAGAGCATGAACAGAGACTTGGCCAGTACTTGCAAGCCGTGACAGATTCAGAACCGATGACAGAAGCAAGAGCTACAGAAGAACAATGTGCTTTAGAGACATAATCATGACCATGAACAGAAAGTAATATTCTAACAGCATTTTCAGTAGCAACAGGACTTTGACCAAAAATAACGATACACCTTATTATCGCAGCACAGCCTCAAAGAGAGCTGTAAATATAATTATCGAGATACCTTCATCTGTTGTCTACTAACCAAAACCAAAACCAAAAAAAGGACACCAGTAAGTTTATCAGTGATGACTATCCAAGCATACTGTACATGGCAGTAGCCGCGACAGTACCTTAGACAGGACATGCCAGCAGTGCCACCTAGGCGGCAAGGCTGGCTCTGTACCACACAAATCTCGGAGGCTATAGCCAATGCTCCGGTCCTGAATGGCTCCATGTGGCACGGCTGTGTTCCCACTGAGCCTTCTGCTCAATCATAGGATAATTTTTAGGCCCTGTCCCACGCAGCTGAACTGAATGGGCTCAGATCAACTTTGAGCCTTCTGCCTATTGACTCACACTGTCTAATTGATTCGATGGCAAGCTGTTTCTATTGTTGACATGTCTCAGCAGTTATGAACACAAGTTTGTAGAACAAAGCACTTTTCAGACATGTTCTCTTGTTTTCCTCGCTTATGGTTTTCATGTTGTATAATGCGGATCAGTGTGTTTTTATTAACATAGTGCAGTCGTCCTCTCTCAATTCTTTGTAAGCCTCAGATTCTATTGTAATACCATAAGATTTCTGTGTACTAGATTTGCATTTCAATGGTTTTTTTTTTTTTTTTTTTGTAAATATCTGCTCTTTTAGCCTATTCGATCTCCACAGTGACGGTTATCATCCTGACAGTTAACATGCCTAGAAAGAAGAAAGAAATACACTACTGTAATTGTTTCCTGATACATATTAGATTTATCTGTCAGTTTTAAATCTTTATAGCTGTCTAAGAGATTTTGGGTTAGGGTTTTCAACTCTGGTTCAGTGCGCATGCTGGTGAACAGGAATAAACAAGCAGATTTGAATACATATAGTCATTGCCAAAATTGTTTGCACCGCTGAAATTTTTCCAGAAAATCAAGTATTTCTCACAGAAAAGTATCGCATTAACACGTTTTGCTATACCCATGTTTATTCTCTTTGTGTGTATTGTTACAAAACAAAAAAGGGAGATAAAAAAAAGCTAATTTGACATAATGTCACACAAAACTACAAAAATGGTCTGGACAAAATTATTGGCACCCTTAACTTAATATTTGGTTGCACACCCTTTGGAAAAAACAACTGAAATCAGTCGCTTCCTATAACCATCAATAAGCTTCTTACACCTTTCACCCGGAATTTTGGACAACTTTTCCTTTGCAAACTGCTCCAGGCCTCTCGTATTGGAAGGGCGCCTTTTCCCAACAGCAATTTTAAGATATTTCCACAGGTCGGCAGTGTGGTCAATGTTCGGACCTGCATCGTCATGCAAGATCACAACGCCCTTGTACAGCAGTCCTCTGTATTTAATCCGTTTAAAAGTTTAAGCGTCTCACTGTAAGTAGCACTGTTAATTGGCAAACCTTTTACTGATAATGTCCAATAGACATTAATAGCCCGTGAGAATCCCAGAAAACTGTAAACATCAATTTTCCAGCTGATGGTTTTTGACTTTTGAACTTTTCTTGGTTGGTGATTGTGGATGTTTCCATTCCATACTCTGCCGTTTACTCTCAGGCTTGTAGTGATGAATCCGTGTCTTACCACCAGTAATGATTCTCCTTCATCTTCCTTAGAGTATCGTTCCAAATTTTGTATGCAGATATCCAAAGACTGTTCTTCTTTTGTACAAATCACCTTTTTTCTTGCACATACTGTACATGCCTGCACAACAGGGACTGGGGACTACCGCATCTCAACGCATCTCTAGTTAAGGAGGTACTCTAGGTACTTTGAGAATCACGGACCATACTGACAGTACAGGCATCTTTTTGTGTCCAGTGTTTTGTATCTGAGTGATGCTTGGGGTTAAGTGGTAGTGCACATCCAAAGTACCTAAAAAACGCTTCATGTTTAGGTCATTAGATTCCTGCTGTACGTGTGTTCAGGTCTTGGCCATCATGTGCAGCAGGGGAATTCAGTTAGAGCCATATTTATTCTAATAATCCCAGATGAAACGCCAAGGCCATATAAATCACATAGGCCACAGCAGCTCCTGTGTTTGTGTGTGTATGTGTGCAGTGTTTTCTGTGTCAGCTTTGATTTAGATCTATGTGAGGAACCCTTTAGTGGTGCAAACAATAAGCAGTGCTCGGCGGAAATCAGAGGTTCAGCAGAGACAAGATTCATGATTCATGTTCATAAATTATAAGAACATTCATGCTATAGTTGCTAGATATACCATGTGACTGGCTTAAGAATATATACAGTATATCTGGAAAATATTTACAGTGCTTCACTTTTTCCACATTTTGCCATGTTACAGTACAGCCTTATTTCAAAATGGATAAAAAATTCATAGTTTATCTCAAAATTCGACAAACAATACCCCATAATGACAACGTGAAAGAAGTTTGTTTGAAAAAAATAAAAATAAATAAATAAATCAGATTTAAGTACTTTGCCTTTGCCATGACACTCAACATTGAGTTCAGGTACATCCTCTTTCCACTGATCATCCATGACATGTTTCTACAACCTGATAATTGAACTCACTTGTGGTAAATTCAGTTGATTGGACATTATTTCAAAAGAAAGGAGAGGAGAACCTTAAAGAAGAACAACCATCTCTGCACCACTCCACCAATCAGGCCTGCATGGTAGATCGACCAGACAGAAGCCACTCATAGTTTACTGGCGTCTGGTGTTTGCCAAAAGTCACCTGAAGGACTCTCAAACCATGAGAAGCACATTTTTTTGTTGAAGCATCTTTGGCAGCAATTACAGCCTCAAGTCTTTTTGAGTATGATGCTACAAGATGGTTTTTCTTCTGGAAGGTTTTCCTGTCTCTCTTTCAGACTGACCATACGGTTCTTGGTCACAACCCTGACTAAGGCCCTTCTCCCCCATTCACTCACTTTGGCTAGACGACCCGCTGTAGGAAGTGTTCTGGTGGTTCGTAACTTCTTCCATTTCAAATTAAAAATTTTATTTGTCACATACACAGTCATACACAGTACGAAATGCAGTGAAATGCTTATACGACCACCAGTGACCTT
>JAOTQY010000048.1:23731112-23741651 GCA_026413445.1 Dolichallabes microphthalmus
CTGTGCTCAAAAATATGTCCACCTAACTTGAAATTTTAAATTGAGCTAACAATTTGCAAGTTGGATTTTTTACAGTGCATTTACACACTATTAAGTCATTAGCACTCATCAGGCAATGTCTATGGGCAACTGACTGCACTTAGACCAAAGGGGGCTGAATAATTACGCACACCCCACTTTTCAGTTATTTATTTGTAAAAAATGTTTGGAATCATGTTTGATTTTTGTTCCACTTTTCACGTGTACACCACTTTGTATTGGTCTTTCATGTGGAATTCCAATAAAATTGATTCATGTTTGTCGCTGTAATGTGACAAAATGTGGAAAAGTTCAAGTGGGCCGAATACTTTTGCAACCCACTGTATATTAGTACTTAAATACATCTCTGGATGCGCTGGGACACATCATCGCTGGGACACATCATCGCTGGGACACATCATGGCGGGGACACATCATCAATGGGACACATCATCAATGGGACACATCATCAGTGATGTTTCCTGAGATCATCGGGTGTTTCGGGTCTTACAACATCAGACACCCTCTCTCAGGTGACCCAGCCGGGGTTGATCAAGCCCCAACTTGTGTCCCAGCAGCTTGTTGACCCACTTTGCGGACCTCTGGATCCAAATCCACCTCGAGCCATTTGCGCTCATTTGCCTCTTCCATGCGGTCTTCCCACGGGACTGTCAGTTCCAATGAAATAACTTGCTTGGAAGATGCAAATGTTAAAACCAAATCGGGACTCAATGAGGTTGATGTTATAAATTCCAGGAACTTGACCTGCCTGCCCAGGTCAACCGGTCTGATACCGATGAGAGTAGGCTGGTTGATTTTTACTGTGCTTGCGGGTGCTCACCAGCCCTCAGGTAATTCTTCTCTGGCTGCCAACATATTTGTTGTTGGCCACTGCATGTGAAATGGCCTCTGCTATACACTTCAGGACCTGATCGTGTTGCCAACGGTAGCGGCCCTCTCCAAGGGGAGAATATGCTCCAGGTACCCTAGTCTGGGACAGAGTGGACAAGTTGGAACTTCACACTTGCCCCAAACATGCAGGTTGGTTGGGCTGGGGAGCACGTCGTAAACAGGTTGGACCAGAAACTTAGCACACTGTGGCGCTGCCTTCCAGATGTTGTTCCAGGTAATCTTCCTCTTCAGTGCTCCTTCCCACCTCATCCATGCCCCTGCTGCCGCATGTTCACCGCCCTGCTGGTCCTCACCTCCTTGACACCTGCTCGGACCTCCTCTAGGACCAAGTTGCGTCTCGCCATGCCCTGAGCCTTGTTGTACTGTGGCTTTGGGATTGCTACCAGTCCTGCTTCCCCTGTTGTCACTGTGCTCACAAGTGCCTTGTGTCTCAGCCGAGATTCTGCCAACTCCAGTCCCTCTCGTGCTCTCTACTTCCTGCCCGTTCACATTTTAATGCCTGCTGCTGTTACTCTGGAATCTCCAGAGCCTTGGTAGACTAGTATGAGAAACTTATACGAGAAACCCTGAACTCCTCCTCCAGGCTGCTGATGGGAAGCTGAAGCATATTGCTCCTGCCATACAGTGTTACAGTACACTAGTTAGACTGCAAGGCAGGCCAAACCATGTTCGGAGATGGCAGCTGATCTTCCTCTCCAGGGTCTCTACTGTAGACATAGACACTTTGTACTCCAACCAAAGGATCCGTGGCAAGATGCCATGCTGGTATATCCATGCCTTGAATCTGCCAAGTAAACCAGATTTGTCTATTGCTGACAACCAAGCTTCTTAATCGTTGTCTGGACTGACGTGGTGTCTCTGAGAAAGCCTAGGCAAGGTTTTTGACTGCAGCCTCATTGATTGATTAATGGTATTACTACACCAATCACTGAAAAGCGAAACTTGTCCACCACTTTCCCTCAACCATCTCTAGGCTTTAATAGTCTGAAAAGAAGGAAATATCAATTGAGCTGAAGTTATCTGGGCAAAAATACCTTGTTTATGCCAGAAGTCAGAGGAGAATGACCAGACTGGTAATAGTAACTGACGCTGTCCATCCCTTTATGTCCAGCAGGATAACGAGACATGACATAAAGATTAAACCATCTCAAACTGGTTTCTGGAACATGACAATGAGTTCACAGTACTCAAATGCCAGCCAAAGTCAACACATCTCGATCCAATAGAGCACATTTGGGATGTGGTCATTGTTGAAATGAGTGAGTCAGGGAATAATGAAAGCTATTAATTGATTGCTTAATGTACTGCATATCTCAGCTGCTTTAAGATCATATGATATGAAATTCAGAAGCATGTGGTTATCAAGTAACAATTTATTATAGCCAAAACAATGGCAACCAAATTTAGCTCCTTGTTTATGTGGTATACATAGCTCACATTCTCCTCTAGAGCAGCTGAGATGACTACCACCAAAACTAAGCAAAACTAAGTGGTACCTACATGTTTAGTTGCCATTTGGCCTGCACTCAGAGACGCACTAAACATTCCATTGGTTTTTATCTCACCTGATCCTAATAGCCATTTCAATGCAAGAGTACTCTGATCTAGGTTTAAATTGTTAGAACTTGTCCTCTCAACAATGTCTATCCTGAAGTCCTTTGTAGGCCTGCATGATAGATATAAATACATTGCCCAGCCAAAAAAAATAGTCACTACTTACAGTAGATTGAACTAAGCAATAGGTAAGATCCTTCCATTGGATAATTATTGCAGTGATTAATAAAGTGCATGGTTCAGTGATGTTTTCCCCTCTTCAAAGTGATGGGCACATTTGGTCTCGCGCACCTACAGAAAGGGGAGAAGGCACCTAGTGAGCTCCAGAGTGAGCGAGAAGCGATTGTAAATTTAGGCACATGCCACATTGCCCCTCCCTCAGCACCGAGCTCATGATTGCTGCTGGCACTGTCAATCCATAGTAAGATCTCAGCCTCATTATGGACTCAACTGAATGTAGTGCAGGATGCCCCTGTGCCGCATCCTCTTCCAGTGTAACGGGTTTGACGCACAGATGACACCACAAGCATGGTCACAAGGTGAGTTCTTATGGGAAACATGTAATTTTATTGGAGAATAATAGGGAAGGGCAGGGTTAAAAGAAGGGAAAAAGGGAGGAAAGGATGCACGTGCAGGAGTGTGTGCATGCCAGCGGGGTACAGGCTGGTGAGTAGTGGCAAGCAGAATGGCAGAGTGGGTCAACGTGGGCAGCGTCTCCTGCAAGCTTCCTTGACAGAGCTTACTGAGCTTCTGGGACTGGAAGCCTTGTCGTGGAATATACAGCGCCCTTTTTTCCTTCAGTTGCAGGGTCATGAAATCTGCTTCTGTTTGAAAGTTCCAGTGCCGGGGGGGTTGGGCTCCAGCAGTGCTCACAGCTGTCCTCAGTACAGCAATTAAATCGCCATTCCATCCACGCTTTTGAAGTCCCGGGTGCATTGCAGTGCGCCTCTAGCAGTTTGCACTTTTAGCGTTCACCATGCTTTTTGGTTTTCCGTCACTTACCAGGTACAGGCAACTGGACTGGATAGCCCGACAGACCTCAAGTTTTATAGCATGAGGAGAAGCTCAAAGTCCATTAGTGTGGATTAATCACCAGCCGGTGGCCCGCCCCATCCATCCCCCCCGCACACACGTACAGAAGGGGGAGGCTGCCTACCAAGTGAGCGCAGGATTATATTGTCTCCCTTCGGGTAATATTTAAACTAATGGACAGGTACAGAGAGTTGTTGGAAAGCTTTTTACTCTTCTGTCATTTTTTAAAGGACTGTAAATCCCCACCTGAATACAAATTGTTTATATAAAAGTTTATACAAGGCAATTTTAGCTAGATTTTGTTTCCCATTGTGACTGGTGCAGCCTGTTTGCAAACTTTGCAAACACAGTCAGTGTGCAGCAAACTTAATTTTGGTGCGTTTTGGCCTTTTTTTTCAGAGATAGCATTTGGAAGGCCTTAATCAGTGAAGGAAATGAAAGGTCAGGCAGGATGGAGTCATGTTTAGCTAGGGCATCTGGAGGCATCCTTTAATCAAACTGCCATTCAAGTGCTGTTCGCTATTAATGGCCACATGACCACCACAGTTGCAGAGAGTGTGCTGAACATACTAATAAAGCCTGTCCATAACCATAAGAAAACAGCAGTAGCCATTCTTTATGCTTGTATATATACAATATATTTTTTCAATGAGGAACTGTCAAAGAGTTAGTAATCAACTATAATACATTTTTGATAACAGGTTACAAATTAGATAATAATTGAGATGAGACGCTGATCATATATAATCCTATATAATCCTACTGTACATAAACATCACCTAAAAATTTTCTTCACAATGCTGTTTCTTCATTTACAGTAGGTTTGTATTTAGACTGTTAGAGACTGTTTCTTCTGAAGTCGATTAAGTCCTTATTGTGAAATATTGCCTTGTCTCAGTTCACAGACAAAATCACCATGTGACCCAGGGAGAGTGATTGCAATCAGCACTAATTCAGCTGATTTGTTTGAAAAGATTGCTCATTAAGCTAGGCAGCTCCAGTGATGTACAAGCATACCAGTCAACATCTGCATAGCAAATTAAAGGCTTTTCTCTTGCTCACTCCTAAGCAACAGCCCCAAGAGTATTCATTGCAGTGATTGCTGCTGAGGCTATTCATATTCATATCCAAGAACTATTCATTATATATGGTTAGGAACCATACTGTAATTAAAAAAGAAACAATATTTGGTATGCTCTGATACCTACAATCGGTCTTGTAGCGTCTTGTCATATCAAAATGTAATGTACTGTACAATGAGACACATTGTAGCTACAGTATAAGGTGGCTTGATGGAAAATCATCAGTGATTGTCATCATCATTGTGTAGTCACAAATTATGAAAGCTATCTACATAACAGCTTGTATCCATGCTCAAAGCTACATATATTGTGAACTCTACACCTGAAAATAGACTCCTATCATATCCTGTGATCTCTTTGAATGTACGTAGCGAGTGTAACTGTTTGTACATTCTGAGTGCATTGGAAATACTGTATGCTTGTGGCCCTGAAATGGCTAGTAAAGTCCTGCTAGGATTATATTTAGGATTAGTTCAAAGCTTTTTAGAGGTCTAATATTGGACAAAAAAGATGAAATAGACTTTTCAGCATAAAGAGTGGGAGTACTACGTGTCTTGGAGATAAGCTCAATCTACATACATTAGAGGCCAAATTATTCTGGAATGACCTTAACGCCTGCAGTTTCTATGTTAACTAATCGATTCACATTGCAGTCTTGTGTGGGAGCCTGTGGGACATTCCCGTAAGCAGTAAACACCCCACACTACTATTTGGACTTTTTTAGCTTTTTAGTCATGTTATGGAGAAAAGATACAGGGAGCTGTTCTCTTTAAATAGTGTGGTGGATGTCATCATCAAACGGGATGACCACCCCTGAACTGCATCCTCATAGACATTACAGTATGTACTGTAGAGGCATTCTGTTCCAGGGCATCATAGTGTACAGTGGTGGCCAAAAGCTTTGAAATAATACAAATATGAATTTTTACAAAGTCTGCTCACCCTTCGACATTTTATGATTGGCAGCAAAAATAAATCACTTCTCTTCAGAAAAAACATCAGAAACAGAATGATATTCTGCAAAAAGTACAGAGATTGCACTGCTGAGGACAGGGGAAAAGTCATCAGAAAATAGTTTGTCTGGAAAAGCAAAGGGGAGCCACACTACTACTATCAGTCTTGAGTCATGCCAACACTAAAGCATCCTGAGACCATTCATTTATGGGGTTGCTTCTCAGCCCTTCTCAGCCAAGGGAGTGGGCTCCCTCCCAATTTTGCCTAAGAACACAGCAATTAATAAAGAATGGTACAAAATTATCCTCCGCCGAACAACTTCTCCCAACTATCCAAGAACAGCTTGGTGATGAACAATGCCTTTTCTATTTAAGGAATTCCTTGGAAACCAGTGTTTTAAATATGAAGCAGGGAGTCGGATCATGGCTGTTTATGTTGATGGTATCCAAGCACTAGTGAAACTCTGGGATAAGTGCAGTATAGCAGGCGATCATATAGAAAACCATAGTACTTTACTCTCATAACTCAAACAAACAAGCAAACAAACAAAAACACAGTTATATACTCTATGTACAGTAAGAACTAGCATTCTTTAAAAGAAGGAATTTATCATGGAAATCCCAGGATTTAAAATTTCTTTCAATTTAATTTGCATTACAGTGAACAAAAGCACTAGAGGTCTCTTACATGTCATGATCCTCTCTAAGAGCTTTTCATTCTGTCTTGCCTTATTTACGTAACTAGACTGTGCAGCACTAGACTATAGTCTATTTGGTACATAATCACTAATTATTACTTTTTATTCCGTTTTCATTTCAAGAAAATGCATATAGCTGAACAAACAAAAGCCCAATATGTGGATTGTACAGTAATACCTACAAATTTCATTTTGTTTTATTATTATTATTATTATTAAAAGTACCAGGTACACCCTCAGACCAGAAAAACAATGAACCTTTTTATTCATGCAAATCACCTCACGTGGCATCCATTTTGGCTCGCACCACAGTTTCAAATGGACTGATGTAACACATTCACACCTGCACACCAGTGACTGTGGAGACAATAGCCTTAAATGGAAAGCACTGATAAGAAAGTGTAGAAAACAGTTTACAAGTTTTAATAAAAGTAGACTGTGGATAATTTTTGACTCACCCTCAAATTTTCTAAGCTGTTATGAAATTTCCTAGATAATTATCCAGTTTATTCTTTTAAGATCAAGTTTAGGGTCCAGTTTATTGGATCCATTGGATCTAGTCAAAGTGGGTGACTATCCAAAGATTTAATTGGAGTGAGGCAAAATTCTAATCCGAATTCATGAAAAGAAAATTATGGGTACCCTGATCTGCATATGGCCTGAGTAGGACCCTAATGAACATTAAAGACATAAACAAATGTCACTCTGCTATACAGCATTGTCAAGCAAGCTAAGTAAAGTCATAGCTAACATAACTTTAAGTTAAATCTTTTCACGTACACTAGAATTCAATATCATTATCTAAAAGTAGGCAATAAAGAAGTCAGGAAATCCAAAGCTATTTTTTGTTGTGGTCACTGATTAACATGTTATTTTGTTTTTAATGTGCTATATTTTGTTATTCAACAATGGGCATTGATGAAATGAACTTTCAAATTTTATAGATTAGCCTAGCACAATGAAATGTGTCAAGCTGTTCAATAATGTCTTTTCTCGGGTTCTCAATAACATACTGTCCTCAGGAGTCCATGCTTTATGGTAGTGTGTTCATCACTTAGCTACAGCCATGGTGTCATAACCTTGTGTCTGTCCATGTGATACTTGGTTCGGAAATCACTGAAAGCTGAGACAGAACGTGGACTGACTCAGCCAAGCTGTCAACTTAATTGTGGGAGTGAAATTCAGAGTGAAGGAAACTTATGTAATTACCTGCTGTCAGGCTAATGGATGCAAGCTAGCAGACCTATAGCTCCAGTCATGGGAGAAATTCTATGTAAACAGACGTATAAATCATCATTTGCGTGACTCTCTGACTCTCACTTGTCAAAGGCTACATGCAAAATGCTGAGAGACAGAGAATCTATGGTTTTACGGAGCCTCTTTGTGAAATCCATAGTGGCTTACTATAAGGAAGGAAAAATCAATCTTTACCAAATAGATATTGCACAGTATTAAACAAACATTTCTGAATGAATTGCTTACTCTTTAATAATTGATCTTCACATATCAAGAGTTATAGACAATGAGTGGATTTAAACAAACATATGCACCAAAGGATGACATCTTTCCCTCACACAGAGGTTAACATAGAGGAAACCCTGAATTTTTGCAAGTAAGTTGGTCCCTATTAAATATCTGTAATTTCTTTTAAATTATATATCCATCAATCCACATAACAACTTTTACAGGTTTTATGCCCTTCCTGACACAACCCACCATTGGGATGTGGCAACCCACAATAGAGTATGTGGATTGATGGATATATAATTTAAATAATTTGCATAATTCATTCCAGAAGTGTGCTTGTATATCAAACCACTCATATATCAAAGCAAATTTCCCCATAAGAAATGAAACTCAGACGATTCATTCCACAGCCCAAAAATATTCATATAAAAATAAATAATACAAAATATAAAGTAAAAATATAACTTTTTCCTTTAAAAAATGTAGCGCTTGAGACCAGAGAGAGAAGAGGAGGAAGGGGGGCTACTGTGTAGGATAACTTTATCACCCACACAGACACAGACACAGACACACACACACACACACACACACACGCACACACACACACACACACACACACCAGTTTACTGATAGAGACCCTTACTCACACAAGTGCACACACACACACACACACACACACACACACACACACCAGATTTCCGACAGAGACTCTCACTCACACACACAAACACACACACACACACACACACACACACAAACATACAAACACAAAATGATATGCTTATTGTGTGTAAAAAATGCTTTACACGAACACACGTGGCCATAATGCTACAGTAAACAGTATATGTGCGCACAGATGTTGACTATACAAGTGACGCATGTGCACTGTGACTGAGCATGCGAGACAATTACCCATAATACTGCTTGCATTTCAAGATCTTGCTCGTTTATCAAGTTAAACTTTATTTAAAAAATTAGCTCGTCTTGTGAAACACTCACAGACCAAGGTAGTCGCAATCCAAAGTTCCATATATACTGTATATTGAAGAATGGCTGATTAATTTTGTCTTGCATGGGATCAATTTAAACTTCCACAGCCAGGCTCGATTCCCGTCTCTGTGTGCATGGAGTTTGCATGTTCTCCCCGTGCTTGGTGGGTTTCTTCCGGGTACTCCGGTTTCCTCTCACAGTCCAAAGACATGTAAATTAGGCTAATTGGTGTTCCCAAATTGCCTGCAGTGTGTGAATGAGTGTGTGGCCTGTGATGCTCTGAATACAGGATAATGCTGTATACAGTAGACGATGAGTGAGTGAGTGAAGGCATTTAGTATGTTAAAGCAATAGTCCGGTGATAAGTCTTTTAGCCACAATTAAGCATTTGAATGGTTAAGCTGGCTCAGTGCCCACTGTAATCATTACAGTGAACATTCAGCGAGTGGACCATCTAATCTTTGGAAATCTTTCAAATAACTTGTCTCCAACTTGCATTTCCACATATTTGGACCATTAACAGGGTTCCTGAGGGGCCTGCGTTTCAGATGTGAAGTAGGCAGTCTGATCATGGTGCTGTACTGAGAAAACTTTCTCCTACCCCTACCTTGATGGACTACCCCTATCTAAGGACTAGTGAAACACTGGGACAAGTGCATTAGTGTAGCAGGAGATTGTACTGTATAGAGAATTAAATATAGTATTTACTCCCATAACTATGTTATGTTATTCTGCATATCAAAAGTCCCGGATTGACTTGAATACCCCTTCGATTTTACCTACTATTTTTAACATAACCTTGTGATATATTTAAAAAAAAAAACAGTGCTTCTAATATGGCAGGGTATATGTGTACAATGTGAATAAATACATTACTACATTAATTAAACAATACTGACAATAGCAGATCATATAACATGAAGAAGACTTGATTAGTTCATTAATTCATACTGTACTTCTAACATTTCCTACTGAAGGAATCATATCTAATCACATTTTGAGGAAGGACAAAGCTAATCAAGGGTAAAATATGTAGGTCAAACATACAAATACAAACATGTCAAAGGTCTGGGGACGCCTGTCTTTTCAACATGTTCATAATATATTGCCATTTTTTTGTTTGGATGCATGAACTTTGCATTTTTCACCATGACCAGTAATTATTTGTGATAATAGCAGAACAGTGTAAATGGTAAATTTAAATCCATAATAGCTACATTAGTCAGGTATCGATCAGAGATACTCTGGCATTCCCCTTGCAGGAACTTCCCAGAGGTCTGGCTGAGTATTGAACTGTAGACTGAACTGCCCTACTTCTTCTGTAAATATCTTTTGCACAGCTTCTGTTTTATGTTATTGAAAATCAAACTGTGAAGTAAAAGGTGCACAAATAAAGGCATAAAGGCTTTTTATTTTCATGCTGGAATAAGCTTGGCATATTGCAAATTTGTTTGCATTTGGCATTTTTATGTGTAGGAATTACTGTGCCAGTGCAGACATGGGTGAGGTGCAAAGGTTAGGGAGCGATATTTGCTTGTGATATTTTTAAGCCCACTTGATTTCAAATTGGTTACTACTTGCCGAGATGCCAAGATGGTATTTTATTGACTTTAAAAAAGGGCTTTAAGTTATGTCTCAGTTCTACTGGCTCAAGTTTTGGGGTCATTTTCCATTTTTGTCAACTCACTTGACAAAACAGGCTACTTCGACAAATTACAAAGTAAATACAATGATTATCTGTATCATAACAAAACAATGAATCATACAGCTGACATCATAGTAAATTGTCTTTTAACAATTAGAAAACTACAATTAAAAAGAATATACAGTATA
>JAOTQY010000048.1:23743706-23755263 GCA_026413445.1 Dolichallabes microphthalmus
GCCTTGTGCCCTAAGTTTCCTGGGATAGGCTCCAGGCCCCCGCGACCCTGTATATAAGGATAAAGCGGTACAGGAAATTAATTAATGAATGAATTAATATGTAAACTTGTTAGTGGAAATTAGTCCAATCATATACATTGTTAAGATGCTTACACATGATTTTAGTGTATTTACATATACTTTGCATATACTCTACAAACTTACTTATCTCCTGACATTTTTATTTAGCCCTCACACATTCTAAAACTCCTCTTCTCTTATCAAGACAATGACTAGAATGCATCCAGGCCCTGTACATGTCAAGAATCATCCACTATGGTGACCATCTCATACAGTATATAGCAAAGCAATCAGCTATCTGTGCTTTTGAAAATGACCTACCTGCAGTGTTATGTTTCAAGACAAGCATTTCTTGCCCTACCTCAGCAAATTTTTCATTGGATCATTTGATCCACAATATCTGCCACAGGTTTTACATTGGATGCTCTTCCAGTGGCAACCCTCCCATTTCCCAACTGGAATCAGGACTGACACTGCACACAGTTGGTGAGACATATGGGTCATAGGGTTAAGTGTCTTACCCAAGAACCCAGTATAGGTGACCTGGCAGTGGCAGGGCTTGAACCCATGACCCACCAATCAGCAACCCTAAGTTTCTACTGCCTGAGCCACCACTGCCCCTCTTCTTTGTCTTATTAGACAGTATAAACATCTATTTGAAAAGGTAAACATATTTCCAGTTTTCATTATGACATATAAGGTTATGACACATTATTTACACTTTCATTAAGCAGAATTTCTCAATATTTTCCCACTTCTCCGCTGTTGATATTAGAACCCTGGGGACAATGAAAAGTCCATGGAAAACCACTTTCCTAAGAGTGTACCCATTGATCAAGGATTATGTGAAATAATCATATTACAATCAAAGTGTTGTGTAAACCGAACACCAATTTGTAAAAAGCGTTTTTTTTTTTTTTTGCTTCGTATACACAATCATTTTGAGATTTACCTCTGCCATGACAGGGCAGGTTCGACGTCCCTCTGCACTTCTTCTGACTGGCTTCCAAAGAAAGTGAACAGGACAGAGGATGCTCACACTTCTTGCCTGTCCAGCCCTCCTTGCAGTCACACCTCCCGCAGTTACATTGTCCGCGGCCTACAGAAGCAATGAAGGGTGCAAAATAAGCTGCGACTGTACTCTGGAGACCGGCACAGCAAATTACTATACATATGACTGCATATTATTTTTAAGGGTTTATATGCAACTTTACTCCTCCCAAGTTTGCTCCACCTTCCCACTGCACGCAAAACACATAGTCCTGACCCCTGACTAATGCCCCAATATTAAACACAGATGTGTGCATGTTTTTCTTTCTTGTCTCATGTCTGTGAGCTCAGGCTAATACAGCAGCCCTGTGTTTACTAAAGGAGGAGTAAGGGAGGATTGAATGTCACATGGAAGGAGTACGGGCCCACCCTTATTGTTGTAACCAAATCCAGTATTTTCACCACAGATCTAGATCTGTCTACTATTTCAGATAATAACTTGACACTCGTTATGTTATAATGTCCCGATTCATTAAGCCAAACTATTTATAATACAGCATGTTCACAAGGCTGCATGACCCCTGCATAAGCCTTTCATGAAATAATCCACTTTTAATCACTTTTGGCATTGGGTTAACATAGCATGAGTTAAGTGACCTAGATTTTTGTCAGGTTGAGTTATGGAAATTTCCGAGCAGACTTGCAGTCGGGTACT
This sequence comes from Dolichallabes microphthalmus, assembly GCA_026413445.1. Lineage (NCBI taxonomy): Eukaryota > Metazoa > Chordata > Actinopteri > Siluriformes > Clariidae > Dolichallabes > Dolichallabes microphthalmus. The sequence continues at coordinate 23,745,472 of JAOTQY010000048.1, forward strand.
GTGGCTTTGTAGCTCAGTGCAGTTTCGTTATGTCAGTGTCACGTAATTGTGATGAGTTTCATCAGTCAACTATGATACATTAAAAAAATATTTTTGATTTGCAATAGATGTTTTGGAGATAAACCCAGAGAGGCCAGATTGAGGTGGTTTGGACATGTTCAGAGGAGGGATTGTGCATATATCGGTAGAAGGATGCTGAGGTTGGAACTCCCAGGCAGGAGGTCTAGAGGAAGACCAAAGAGGAGATTTATGGATGTATTGAGAGACGACATGAAGTTAGTTAGAGTGAGAGAAGAGGATGCAGAGGATAGGGTTAGATGGAGGCAGATGATTCACCCCTGAAAGGGAACAGGCGAAAGACGAAGGAGAAGAAGATGCAGCTGTGTGTAGTGTAACCCAGCACTTAGCATGTTTAACCTGTTGCATAGCCAAGGTTTTGTAAGGTTTTGTAAGTCATTTCACTGTCTACACGCTATGTGGGTTTTCTTTGCCATTTAAAATTCCATTTAACCTTATCCTCTGGGGTTCTCCATTCAGATCACAGCAGAGCTATGACATCAAAATAAGTTACTGTACACATATTGTTTTTCTGACTCTAAATTAACAAAAGTGGACTTTAAATCTAAAACATTTTAGATTTAAACAACAACTCTAAAACATTTCCTGTTATGTAATTAAACTTTCATTCTTATAGCACACAGAAATTGCAGGGATTGATTTATGGGATCACCCAGATGAGGATGGGTTCCCTTTTTGAGTTTTGTTTGTCTCAAGCTTGTGGCTCATGGCTCCTTTTGGGGAGATTTTCCTTGCCACTGTCACCTCCAGCTTGCTCATCACAATCAAGCTGATAGTTATAATGTATACTTTATCATTTATACAAACCTTTGTCCTTACATTTTTCTAATTTATATCCATACAGTATTTGTTTTTATTTCTGTAACGTTGCTTTGTGACATTTTCCATTGTTGAAAGCACTATATAAATAACATTGAACTGAACTGAAAATTTATTAATATTCAGACAGGATATGATTTCTGTGCATAAGGTATGCTTGTTAACTAAAATGATTGATTCATTTGGAGTGATATTTGTATAAATCACAGCGAGCGGATTGTCAGACTGAAAATTCCATGCATATCACATCCACCTCCTTTTAATGCATAATGATTATTTTGCCGTTTATTATAAGTGCTTGCAGGGCTTGTGGCTTATTACTAAGGTCACATGAACATGCATTAATGTAGGCTAAGTTGGTGCTAGAAAATCAATAGTTTATTTACAATCCCTGGTAGTACTGGTTCTCTGACTGAAAATAAGTCTTTTAAAATATTGCCTTTTTAAATTGTTATTATAATTTTTTTAATCTTTGGATTTTAAACTAATTCAGTTTTGGATTTCATTGGAAATGTACAGTTTCCTTGAGGGTCCCTATCTTTGGGCCCATGTCAATGCAAAATATGGTTTAATCTTTTCAGACAATGCAACAAAAAAAAAGTTACAGTACATGACAAATTCTATATATACTGTAGTAGATACTCTGGAAATAATTGAATTACCCTACAACCTCATGTAAAACTAATCCAAATATTGCATTTGAGTAAGTTTGATAACAATATTTATGTGTGACATCATCCTCATTATGTGACTCCAGTAATTAAGCTACTGTAAATCATTAGTCATCTCGATGTAGTTGATGTATGTCAGCCTGGTAAATTTCACAACACAACCATTTACAACCAAAATGTCAACTTGAGTCTAGATAAATGTTCTGAAAGTTATCCTTGTCATACAGGGGGTATGCAGGCACCATTTTTCCTATAAACGCCCCCAACATTACTTTTAAGATGCCACATAGTTTGAAAACTTGTATCTGACAATATTAGCAACCCTAATTAACACACACAAAAAAACACCACTCTTGTTTTACCAGAGCAGAATTCGTCTGAGTATCTGTCATATGTGTCATGGCAGCTCCTTTCGTCACACTCGCATGTGTCTCCGTGGATGTCACCCCAGTCTCCTGATGGATCTACATCATAGCAGGTGCATTCTCCACAGACACATGTTCCTGACAAGGAAAACAGAACAATGGAATACTGAGTATATGCTTTGTTCTTGAAGTTTTAAAACTTTATGAAGACATTTTGAAGAGTATATTAAACCAAATGGTTTAAAAGATACAACGTCCCAGACACTATCTCAGATCACTTCTGTCCATTCTGGCTTGTGTTTTTAACCCTGCAATATCTTAGGGCAGGGGTACTCAAATATAATTGTGAAAGGTCCACTTACCAAATTTCTATACAGTTCGGGGTCCGGAAAAATGACAGTCCAATTTCTTTGGTGGGTAATGAGGGGCGCGTTCTGATCATGTGATGGGGGGTGCGCGCGTTCTGATCATGTGCACCCTGTAGAAAATTCACGAATCACTCACGTTTTCATGTTTCTCGTTAGCATTTTTGTTTTGGCGGCGGTCCAGATTTAACCGTGTTTGGGTGCGGATGCGGACCGGAGTCCGCCTATTGAGTACCCCGGTCTTAGGGCCTATGAGTGGCCCCATGCTTGCATTTGTCACTCTTGTGTCACACTGCATATGTTTTTCTCTCCACCATATCAACTGTAGAATACTAAATAATAAATAATAAATAGTGCATAATACAGCAGTTACTGCATATCATGCTTTACTCATTCTCACTAATCGTCTATACCGCTTAATCCTGTGTAGAGGCTCGCGGGTGTGGGGGCACTTAGGGCACGAGCACGAGGCAGGGTACACCCTGGATGGATCTGGATCTTTGCACTGCGGGAGGGAACCAGAGCACCCAGGGGAAACCCACAACATGCAAAATGAAGGAGGAAGGAATCGAACCCAGACCCAGGAGATGCAATGGGACAGCGCCAACCACTAATCAACTATGCTGCCCATCATGCTTTAATATACAGTAAATAATCAAATAACAAGATGCAGAGAATGCATTTTTATCTGAATAAGTAAAACGTTGCTGAAGGAGAGTAGTGGCTTCAGCCATATCTCGCAAATTTTCTGGAACAGTTTTGTGGAGAAACAGAGTCAAGGGAAACACCTCCACTTGGATGCACATGAGCCAAGCTGCTACTCTACTCAAAATCCCATTTTCTCTCATCTGCTCCAGTGAAGAGAGGGCACACGGATTGCCCTGCCATCTGCCAGCCTCATTCTGCTGCTGCCACTGGGCTGACCTGCAATAACCTTGTATCCCATGTGTCCTCAGAGAATGCTCATTCTTATTTGGTGTGCATTTACAAGTGTATTTTTGTAAATAATGACAGGCTGACTGCAGAGCGCAAAGTGGGTGACACTGTTGCAGATCCTACCCAAATGAGTTTCCTTCCATTAGGTAGGTGGATCAACTTCTTTAAATTCTCTTTAAGAGTCAATAAGTGTTTGGTGTCTTGCAATTTACCTGTGTGCCATCCAGAGCGCATTTCTGACAAAGTGTAAGATCACCATTTTAATTATGTTTATCCAATCTAGTGTGATTCTGAATTCGGCGGGCTGATACAAAAGCCCTTGTATATTGACCGTCATACTTTTTTATAGCTGCCAATCTGAAGGCATAAATATTTATATATATACTTTTTTAATTTTTAAAATAGGTATGAACATAAGGCTGTTGACACTTCAGTTTTCCATTTAATGAATTAGCTATTTCTGGGACTGAGAGGTTGAATGGCTAAATGTAAAAAGGATGCTGGCATTTAACTAGATACCAGCGATCCACTGAGAGCTATCAACTGCAAAGTAGAATAGGTAATTGAAGCCTGGGAATAGAATACTAAAATAGAAGAGGCTGAAGAGTGTGAGAAAGAGCTTTTGCCCTGGAACAGAAAAAAAATATGGCTCTTTTTAATCTGCCTTCAGTATGTTTCGATTTTATTTCCTACAGTGCTTTATGGATGTCTCACGTATCTTTAAACAGGTAAATTGTATACTGTAAACATGTATTTTTACATTTTGAAAAAATAAAAGTGCATTTCAGTTGTATTTACATCCCACTTGTTCCATCCAAAGTAATATACTTTTTTCACCAAATTAATAGGAACACCTGCACCCCATATCCAATCAGCTAATCAGAATCAGTGGCAGCAGAACAGGGCATAACATCATGCAGATTCGGGTCAGGAGGTTTAGTTAATGTTGACATTAAACATCGGAATGGGGAACGATTTAATCTCATTGATTTTAGCATGGTTGTTTGTTCAATGTTCAGAGAGGTAAGAGGAGAATGGATTAGACTGGCTTGAACTGACATGAGTCAACTCAAGCATCTCAGAATGCACAGCATGCTGAACCTTTAGAGGACCACTTTCGGTTCCTCTTCTTTCAGCTAAGAACATGAACCGGAGGCTACAGTGGACACATGTCCGTGTCTGTGAAATGTGATCAATCCAGAATTACAGTACATTCATGGTATTTGGTGGATGACCTGAGTGACTTATAAATATCTCATTTATACAACTGGGCAGTTGATGGTTGAGTGCCTTGCTTAAAGGTCCAACATCAGCAGCTTTGATTTGAACTCATGACCTCTTCATCAGAAGTCCAATGTCTTAGCCACTCAGCTACTGTACCTCTCTGGATTTGGGCAGACCAACCTCCGTTGCACTGTTTTGATCTCTTTATATAAATCTCACCCATCAAGCATCTAATGATGAGAAAGACAGAGGAAGAGGAAGAGTGAGAGTGTTTCTCTCTCAGTTACAACACGATTTCACTGATTAACTAGGCGCTACCGGCACTGCATAAACCATGCTCATGACATTTTGCAAAAGACTGCCTGTCAGAATCAATTCCCACTTCAGAAATCAGAATAATTCAGAACCGATGCCTTAAATGTCCTGCATACTGTAGGTACTGTATAAAGAAAAGTGTGTGCATTTTGCATTTTCTGCATGTACTCTATGACTATTTGTATTGAGTAATGCATACAATATTTACTTGCTAGTTCGGTTGTTCAGTGTGTTATTTCTGAACTGCAAGAATAAGTGTGATATAGTGTCAGGCCAAACATTTTCACCCATCACAGCAGCGACTAATTACCAAATCATTCACTTGTAATTATTTGCTATTAATTCCCTGAAAGATTTCTTTTTTTCTTCTAACCCATCTTTTTTCCTGACTTTTCTCTTCCACTTACAGCACTAGTCTGGGAACAGATCCAAGAGGGGCCCAATTCTCATCTATACCTGTCAGCTAGAGTTACTTGTGCAGTAAGAGGCTGGGATGTGGCACTACACCAAACACAGCCTGTGCGTCTTCTCTCAGGAAAACCCCTCTATTGTACCTCTGCAATAACAGCACAGGATCGCTGCAATATCACCTCGATCAGCTACCTATGCAGAACCGGGATGGTACTGCATTAGACAACAAACCTCGGTTACTGCAGATCTTGCCATCTGGAGACTTGCATCTCCGCTTGCTTTCCCATGGGCTGATGTCACACTGGAATTCACATTTATCTCCATGCCAACCAGCCGAGCAGTAACAGTTTCCACAGTAACACATTCCATGGCCTGCAACCAAAGATGACAAGAGAGAGAGAGAGAGAGAGCGAGAGAGAGAGAGAGAGAGAGAGAGAAAACACCACAGCCAGTTGAGTTGCATCGCTGCCTAACATTATCTTGTCACCCCAAAGAAAACAGTGCATTGTATGTTGCCAGTCATTTGAATGCAGTTTAAATTCAAGCTCTGTTTGCAGAAAACTTCAAAGCATTTGAATGACTGTCTCCTTTAAAGCCCCAGTAGCACAACAGAGTACCCATTTCCCAAATTAACACATAATGTAGTTAATTGAAGTGGACCAACTGGGGCTGCAAAGCCTCTGAGAGTGTATAAGGTGCCTATCTCTATTAGATATAATTAACCTTGGCAAAATGGAAGCCACTGTCCTTATAATAGCAGCTCACATTCAACAACAAATTTGCAACTGCTTTTTCAAGCTCATGTTTTCTCCATTAGAATGAAAAAAAAAAAGTTTGTTTTCATTTTATTTATAATGCATTAAAAACTATTGGACAGCAGAAGTACAGTACAGTCTGTATTGGACAAACATTGTAATCCAATGTGTATTTTTACATTGTAAAACAATCCTGAAAACATCAAAATGATGAAATATGACATATGAAATCATGTAATTAAGCAAAAACAACAGTCAGTCAGGTCAGTCCATGTGGTGAGAGCTAACAATAACAGTATCTTCAAGAGCAGACGCAAAACCCTGGCTCTTATAAGAGCATGGACATTTTACACAGCTAATGCAGAAGACACATCTCAATGTCAATGGTCATCAAAATAAAAAAGACCATTTAACTAAAAGGTGTGTCCCAACTTTTGACTCGAAATATATGTTATACAATTCCTTGTGCTATGGACCCATCATCTTTTCATCTTTTTGTCTGTATCTTTTACATTGGAAAGTGTACCCTCAGAGCTTTGTTTAATAGAAGGTATTCATGGTCTAAATAAATATTTACCTTAAATCTTTTTCTGTAATGTACTATATACTGTACAGTAGCAACATTTTCCCAGTGAAAAATTAATATCACAGAAACAGTATATAAATAGTATCTTTACTGTAAGTATTCAGTACCTGACCTTAATCTCATCCTTATGCTAATCGAGTATGTATTATAGACCTGTGATATTATTTCCATTTTTTTCCCATCAAATTAAGTTACTTGCACAGCGACTGAGTTTTAAAAAGCCTGGGAGTCCCTGTCAGTGTAATATGATATGACAACGATATTCAACTACAGTGGAATAAAGGTTTAACAATGTAATTTATGTGAGAAGCAAAACACGACAGGCTATGCTGTTCTAGTAAATTAATCCACAATGCGGTGGTGTGTTATACTGTAATTAAAATGAGGGGTGTTAAAGTCAAACCGGGAGTTTTGATGAGAGTAAAATCGACTTTAATTTCTCTGTAGAGCTTTTCACTTGGACACCATCAAGGTAAAATGTTTTCTCAGGGTGCTGGATTGAACCTGCTTCACATCTGAAACACTGGCCTCCTGAAACTCCCTTAATGGCCCAAACTTATAGTATGAAAATGGCTTGGCGCGAGGTCAGACACGTAATATTCATGTGGTGTTCATGAATGATTGGGTGTACAGTTCTCACAGACAGATGCATCTCTTCTGCAAGTTGACAAAAAGTTAACTTTCAATTTTTACTGATCAGGGAAACAGCTGCATCGGGATCCGAGTCACCTTGGTTGGGATCATCAGTCACGGATATACAGGCTTTTTTTAAAATTTTTTACATGATTGTATCATTCAAATGTTTTACTGCAACTAAGAGTCTCATCAGCATACCAGGCTTAAAGTCTTCTGTAAATGTCAATTGATTTTATGCCTTCATTTACAAGAAATTTCATCACAAGTCCCAGTTTGACTTGAAAGCCACTTGTAATTCAGCATAACATACTGTTTCTTATTTGTAGTTATATACTATGTACTACACTTTGATACATTTTTATTTGCATTATCATGCATTTGATATGAGCTATAAAGAATCTTTTCTTCACAAGACTATCCTTTTTTCTCTTGAAGTCAAATAAACAAATTATTTACTATATCAGTCACTCAACTTTCTTCCTTATTAAACAACACATTTTTTACAAGTTATTATTATTATTATTATTATTATTATTATTAGAAGTAGTAATAGGTGTACAGTAGTATTATGTCTGTATTATAACTGTCTGCCGTATATTGTATGTCCCTGTGAAGTAGTTTTTATTGACACAATAATGTATTAGAATGAGAGCATTATTAATAACCTGTCATTTATGTACATACAGCCAGAACTAGTGCCAGAGGCCAGCTGTTACAGAAAATTAATCAACACCTACTGATCAATAGAAGTCAACACTGCTGTGGTACAAAAGCAATTTAATTGCCCCTGAAATATTGTTAGTATGATGTTCGGGATGAAAAGAGTGAAGTAGACATGGATGATAAAGGATATGTACCTCCACAAACCTCCCCTGAATCCTCGTCTAGACACTGACTGTCATCACACTCACAGTAAGGGCCACTGATGAGACCTTTGCCATCAGAATTGTGGCAAATGCAGCTGCCGCAGTGACATGTTCCTGTTGGACACACACACACGCGCACACACACACACACAAGAGATAGAAGGAAGACTTGACAGTCACATAGTGTGGGAAGCAACTGGAGGTGCTACCTCATATTAACGCACACACACACTCACACACACACACACACACAAAAAGCAAACTTTCCCACATTTGACTCTAAACTGGTACGAGCTTGAAATTGTGTTAAATTATTAAATTAGAGCTTGAATTGGCTCCATTCTACAACATCCATGTGTTCCCTCGTGATCATGTGACCTCACCGAGCATATTTGAAGATGGAGCAATGATGTACAGTACAACTATTCTGGGTTAAATAGTACTAGCTCTCTATTTATATCCAATTTGTAGGTGATCAAGGCTTGTAATGTAACAGAATCGAGCAACTAAGTAACGTCAAGAATGTCAAAATACATAAAGAACGTAAAGACATAAAGAAGAGTGTTCAGTATTAAATCTTTTGTACACCTAAATCTATCTGAACCTCTTTTTATAGTCCTACAGAATATTCCATTCTATGCAGGAACATTAATGGGTTCAGATAATGTGGAGCTTAAGAAACCAGAGGCAGGTGCAGCAGCAGGGGTGTGACAGCTGGATCTTCACCCTCAGAAAAGGTCATGAACAAGGTCATTATGACTACAACCCTAAGTTTGTCAGCCTTGTTTTTATTCAGATATAATGGGAACGCATCTCACATGTACATGCAAGGGAATTTCCACAACATTTCAAGATAAAGATCATGATTAGTATAAAAGGGTGAATTGCAATAAGGCAATTAAAAGCTAAAGTAAGTAAACACCACACAGATGTTTAATCATGCAAGTGTGTTCCTGTGCTATTTTGTATTTTGAAGTGTATGAATTACTGTAATCATTTCAAAATATGCAATTAATCGAAGGCTTTTAACACAAATCACAAAAAAAAAATAATAATAATTGCATTTGGGTGCTAACTTATAACTGTTGGCAGCCTTCAGAAAAATATGCAAATGTACAGCTAAAGCATTTGAAATTATTGAAAATTTTCTATATTATTATTTTTCCCCCCTCTCTCCCTTCAAAAAAAAAAGATGTTCCAAAATGACTGACACCGTTAAAAATATATTTAAATGCATATCCTGTAGACAAGAAAAGCGCACAAATGGGGTCATAAAAAGTTCTGCAGGATTTACCAGAAATTGGACCCATGAGCATACCGACCTCCCACACAGTAATGAGATGCTGAGGGAGGCAAAGAAAAATCCTTAGATGACAATTTCAGAATTGCACATGTTTATTTGATTCCTTACGTTGTCAGGTTTCAATGGAATTTAAGACCTTAAATCTATAATGTTTATAATGCTGTTTACATGGATTAATCGAGCCATGTTTTGTGTAGGTAAGACTGGAAAATTAATTCTAAATAAAAATGGCATCAAGATTTTGGCAACAAAATGTAAATAATACAGAGAGAAGCCTCGGATACTCAATGTCAGAATATGGAGGTGGATCATTAATCAGGGTTTGGTAAAAAATTTATAGCACTATGAATTCTTCAAAGAACATTGGTTCCAGGTAGTTATGATCAAACCTAACATTTAGTCTGTTCTGTAATGACAGCTGTTCGATGATATATCTATAAAGCATTTTTTTTCCTTTGATAA
>JAOTQY010000048.1:23841971-23852528 GCA_026413445.1 Dolichallabes microphthalmus
AAACATTTTGTGTGACAAACATGCAAAAGAATAAGAAATCAGGAGGGGGGCAAATAGTTTTTCACACCACTGTATAAGGATAAAGCGGTACAGAAAATGAATTAATGAATTCTTAGGGTTTAATATGATTAATAAATCATCTTAAAAAGATCAGTTTTCTTCATAACCTTTTGACCTAAGCTAAAATCTTTTTCTTAACACAAAAGCTTGCAACTGCCGCTGGGCTTAAGTCTTCTCATGCATTACTAATATGAATAGACAGGTAAAGGTCTAACCATGAACCCTGCTTTTGTCGCTCCTCGGTTATCCTAAGGAATTTTCTGTGTGAAACACTAAAACGTTTGATCCGTCTAGTTTTTGATACAAAAAATCTCAGCCAGTACATGATACAGATCAGATACTTGCAGAAAACAAACGAACAAACACAGGCAAAATGACATTAAGCTCGCAATTATTCCCTTTAAGCTAATAATGTAATTGAGCTGGAAGAAAAAAAAAATCCTGAGCCTAAACTCTAAGCCTATATAAAACTGTCAGCAACACCCGATAAATCCGATAAGTCTCTAATAAGTCTCTAAAACACACATACCGTTTAATTTATTCCTTGTTTTGGGAGAAACTAATGCATTAACATTGTCACTGCTAGTTGCCTGTGTAACTGTAGTAAATCAAAGGAAATGTGTAATCAGCTGCACTTTCCACACTTTCAACACTTGTTTTGCATTTGATCTCTGTATTTGATCTCTCAACGCCTGATGAAGGGGATTTAAGAGACTGAGAAGTGCATCAAACTACTACAGTATAATATTATACTTCTTTAGTTTCGTCCCTGACACACTGGATCAGGAAACAAATAGCTTGGCGCATCAGGTCTTCTTTGTGCTCGTAAAATAAATTACGTATTAAAAATTTTTGTTGCCACCTATACTATATGACTAGACATGGAGATCAGGGGAGTTCCTGAATTATACTATGTAAATGAACGATTTGAGGGGTGTTTAAATCAAATTTGGACTTTTTATTGTGCCGAATAACAGTTATAAGAGGAAAAAAACTACCTTTATGTCTCCATGTAATCATCTGTTACACTGATGCACTTAACCAAGCACTGCAATAGTGCTTAAATATCATGAAGGTAGAATGTTTTTTTTTTTCAGTATGCTGGAGCCATGATTGGTTCACATCTGAAACGCTGGCCTCCCAGGAACTCCTTTAATGGCCCAGACATGTGGAATTGGCTTTGATGTGGCAATAACTCCCAGTCCAGTTCCTGTAATGTGCATGGGGTGTTTGGGAACAATTGTGTGTACAGTTCCAACACACAGATGCGTCTCTTCTGGATGTTGGCGACAAGTTATCTGTTGATTTTCAGGGATCATGTATTCCCTTCGCTGAGTGTTCACAGCCTGCTTAAAAATGTTTGCAGCATTTAAATGTTTTACTGTGGCTAAGAGTCTAATCATCATACTGTGCTTGAAGTCTTCTGAAATTTCATCACAAGGCTTAGTTTGACTTGGACGTTGTACTCTTGTAATTATAGCCTGAATAACTTTAAAGCTGCTGCCATCTGCTTTGTAATCCTTTTCTTTCAGGACCCGTTTGTGCCTGTGTGTACACGAGTGCACTCCATGTTAACAGATGCCTACTGTAGTTTGTTTTGGCTTTTTTCGAGTGAAGGTTTTTTTTCTGTCTCTAAATTATACACCATATAGAACTATAGTTCTGCAAACCTCTCTGCAATTTTTGCAATGTAAAAAGCCATCTGGAATGAAAATGCTTACAACTGTTTCCTTTTCATTCAAGTGACTCATATTTGGTAAAGCAATGTACACGTAATGAATGTATACAGTACTAACCTGACTTGATGTGATTGGTAACATCTGTATGGATGCACAAGAAAATAAAAAAATTAAATGAACAGATGCAATGAATGGAAACATTTAACCCAGTTATTCATGCTACAGTAGTTTTACCTAGTAAAACCGTAGCTTAGTCTTGGTCAACTTTCACCCAATACTTGGGTCTCCCTAGCTGCCAAGCCGGTAGGGCTAAGACGTGAACCTAGACAACCTCTTTTTTTTTCACAGTCCAATGCATCTGTCTCAGAGGAAAAGGTTTCCTTCTGCTTGCATGAGCTTACAGACTTTCATGATTGGTTAGTGTCACTGCTTAATAGGAGAGAGACAGAGAGAGAGAGAGAGAGAGAGTGCTATCCATCCCACCTATAGTGCAATTTTGCATTTCTTGGCTTCCTGGTCAAAGATTGCTTGGGATCTCTGGTCAGTAGTGTGAACAGTTTTCATTTGCTCTGTTGAGAAGCATTATGTGATCATTTATTTAGAAGCAATTTTGTGTTCTCAATGCTTTGGTGATTTTTGTGATATCTGCCAAAGGTTCGTTTGGATTTTTCCATCACCATCTTCCAACCAGCGAGTGAAAACTTTCCGATGACATTCATATCATTTGATCCAGATTTTTGCATTGTTCAATTCCTTGCAGCAGGACACCAAACCGAATAGAACTCTTCCGAAACTATGCGATGTTCTCCGATCCAGACATGGCAAATGGACATTATGAATTTAATATATATAGATATTTTTTTTTATAATTGAAGAAGAATTGTTCCTTGAAACACTGTTTTAGGGTTCTACGTAGAAAACAGCAGACAGACTTTTGTTCCGTTAAAAGTTATTCCACACTCCTGAGGCGCTAATGCCCGACATCTCAGGAACCTACATTATGTTCAACTTTTCCTTTTCAGCAAAAAGTCATACAGGTAGAGGCTGTGCTTTTATTTTAGGTCTTTGTTTATAGTCATCGAACTGGAATTTTAAGTCTCTGTGGTATAGATTTGGAGGATGAATTCATGGAGGATTAACGTGATGCCACCACAAAGGATCCATCATGGCCTTTTTTTTGAATGTGCTTCAAACCACAAAGTGATTGATCATTAATAAAAGCCCAGTCTTCCTGAGGTGGATGACCTGAAGAATACCGTAACGTGCAGTTCAGCCGAGCCTGAAATTGGAAAGAATGTGTGAAAAAAAAAATAAAAGAATGGATCACACTAATATGTCTGAAAGCTGCCACATAAATTGCTGCTTTTTAGCTTTTACTGCACTGATTTATGAGAAATGCCATTTCGAATTCATCATTATGAAAAGCAGAAACAATGCACCGTTCTTCTTGCACAAGCTCCCTTTATCGATGTAGGAACCCCCCGTGGTAATGCAAAAATGAGCAACCCATACATAGGGCATAGTACCCATACATTTGTTTTAATTAGTATGCACACAACATTGCTGTTTTTCTCTCAGCATGTAAATCCATCAATCACTGTTCTGTAGGACATTTTGTGTGTGTGTGTGTATTGTAAAGTAGCTACGTCTCTATCAGCCCACTACCTTTGAACCAGCTTATCAAGGGAGTCGCAGATGATCAAATGAGCCAATTTCGTGTGATGTAATATTTCATACGTTTGCTCTAGCTGTCACGAACTTTTCAGCTTTTCATTTCGCTCAGCAGTAGCATATGTTTTCTGGGCTTTACTTCTTCCAGTCTTGTATTAAAGGAAAAACAAAGAGCTATGAATAAACAAGCAGGCAGAACTCGGCATAGAGGAGCCGTACGTGTTCTTCTATTCAGCTGTTTATACAAAGGATGTAAATAGTGGGGAGCATGTGTTCTCTCTGCAGTGGGCCATATCTCGAGCAGGGTTGGGTGAGAGCTAATCAGAAGCTGCTGCTGAGCGGAGCGTTCAGTTGCAGCGGTCCTGCCGAGCATAGAGCCATTGATTGGTACTTTGGGGACTGGCAGAAAGAATCTCATGTTCTTAAACAATCCAGTTATCTGCAAACAAATGTACATCCTCTGTTGTTCTTGTATCATTGGGAAATTCAGCTCCGGCCCAGAGCGAGCAACGCACTGGAACAGATGACTGTAGCAGTATTTTTTAGGTTGCTAACTAGCAAGGCTCTTAAGATCGAGAAGGAAGGCCACTCATCTCTTCTGAGGTTTGCTGTGTGTAATCAGTGGGATATGTTATCTCTGTTGCCTAGCCACAGAATCACGTCGCTTCCAAATCAAACACCAGATATGCTTTTTGCTTCCGCTGTTTTGCTTAAATGTAGATCTGAACATTTTACCCCATGCAAAACATTTAAGGGTATTGAAATTCCTCTCAGGTTATTTGTAGCCCACATGTCTATTAGCATGTCTCTGTGGTGCTTCAGTGTGTTAGTGTTGGTGTGGATGTTTGTGAAAGCAGGGAGATTGTTGCTACCACTAGAACAGAGATGGTTTCTTTATATTGTTTTTGTCCTTGAGGATTTTCAGCTTCAAATAACAAAATCTCCCCTGAGGTGCTTATGGGGCAAGTCAAAGCATCATACCTCTTTCTCAACCCTAATGTCTAATAGTCTGGTGCAACCCATCATTCTCGACATTAATAACACAACACGGTGTACCATTTAGACTGTCTATGTTGGTGTGCGCTGGATATTTCTAAAACTAGTTATGCACTGCCCACTTTGATTATATACAGTATAAGTGTATGTACAGTACATGGTTATACATCAGTTAGTTGCGGTCTGCTAATTTTGGTCGAGTGGGATGTTTTACAGTATGTATCGCTCGAATTGTCTACTGTATATTTGGTATGTAAATTCCACTTCCTAGTTTGACATGGTTTAAATTACTCCTAGTCTTCATGGCATCATCATATTACTGTCTATGGCGAACGATACTTTTCATGGAACATGTGGCTGACTGTACAGTATGAATGCATGGTAGATTGATGTTAAAAATGGAAGCAAGGATCACTTCGAGATCAGTTTCTCCTGGCAGAGCAACGATACAGTACTAGGCAACATTTGACCATCCTGTGTCGAACTGCTCTCAATTTATTATTACAGTAGTATTTATTATTATAATGTTGTATAGAAGCTGTATAGGTCACAGAAGCATGCTGTTATAATGAATATTGACACCGCTGTAATTATTTATATCACTCCTGTGGGCTCGCTCGTACCTACAGCCACATCACGGTCGTGTCAGTGTTCAGTACTGTATATTGTTGTCGCACTCTTGCTCATGCAGTATTACCCATGTTCCAGTTTTAAATGCATCTATACTGTAGAACATGGTTCCCTGTCGCTTTCTCCCATCACCCACGCTATTTCATTCTGAAACGACTTTTCGCTGTCATGCAAAGATGGGAGAAAGCCTGTGATGGCTGGCAGCTTCTTCCCAGTGCTACCGATAAGCATTCATCCTTGGCTTCTGTTTCTCATCAAAAATGCATCAGATTTATCTCCAGGCTTCCAGGCAGACCACGGCAGCCAAGAAATACCAGTTAGTCGTTTCATAAACAATTAATTGATCTGATTGAACTCTATACGTCGTGATTTTGTCTTTTACCATCACTTGGGTAGTGTGAACAGTTCAGCTTGCATATATACACATATTCACACACAGTCACACATGCTCAGAATGCAAATGGATTTTTTGGTGGATGATTTGCCTTGATGTTGTTTTCCTGATGTGTGCTGTGTGAGGGCAGATTATTTCAGCATGACTTCTTTCAGGCTGGGTGCTGCTGCCATCTTTGGGCAGGAGTTTGGAACAGCACAGGTTGCTGCAACAAGCGGAGTGTTAGAGCACTGTTTATAAGTGTAGTAATAATTATTATTATAACATCCAACCATCGTCTATATAACTTATCCTGTGTAGGCTCAAAACTATTTCAGGCACCTCTGGGCACGAATCAGGGGAACATTCTGGATAGGGTGCCAACCATTTGCAGAGCACAAGCACACACACTTACACACCCAATCATACACTGTGGGTGTTTCTTTTGACATGTCTTTGAGTTCCTGGGGGAAACCCTGCTTGCATAGGAAGAATGTGCGTACTCACCCACATAGACCAGAGGCAAGAATTGAACCCCCAGCCCTGCTAAGCCATGCTGCTCTATTATTTTATATATACAGTACTGTACAAAAGTCTTAGGCACCATATTATATGCTGTACTATGTATTACAGTATGTGTGTTATATATGTTTGTCATGTCTGCATAATTGTGTACAAAATCATTCAGTATTTCCATATATAACTTAAAAATTTGTAAATAAATAACATTACAGGAGAATATATGCATACCATTCATTCATTCATTTTCTGTACCGCTTAATCCTTATATACAGGGTCGCGTGGATTGGCACCCTGTCCAGGGTGTACCCCGCCTTGTGCCCTAAGTTTCCTGGGATATATAACAAAATTGGTACAGCATATAATATGGTGCCTAAGAATTTTGCACAGTACTGTCTATTTTTTAATGCACAGACGTGTGTATACAGTAAATATCACCATGTTTTACTCCGGCATGTTTATCCTCTCTTGAATGCCTGACAGTACGAAGATGAGTGAGTTTCTCTTGTACATACTTCTAAGCACCACTGGGCCTTTGTGGCATTATAAAACTACAGAAAGATGAAAGGTCAAAGCGCTCGGAGGTCCACATTAATTCAAAGAAATGCATTGCGTAGTAACCTGCAGCACTCTTTCATACACTGTCAACACATGGGAAGATGTAGTATACTCCCTGCTTTGATAAAATGTCTATCGAGGTGGCTTTTCTTTTAAAGTCCCGCGTTCATTAGTGGAGTCCCGCTTACAGCTACAGCTACAGACAGCCCTGACTCCAGAACTACTAAAAATAGAAATCATCAAGAACAAATATTATAATAATCTGCACATACTGTGTGTAGTGTTCTGGTTAACTGTACATAGTGCATCTTCCTGCGTGATTATACAGTATCTGTGTTACTGCCACATACAATCTAAAGTCTGTGATTGTAGTTTCAATGAAATGATAACGTTATTGGTCATCATCTGTGTAGATCTAACCTATTATCGCTGGTTTTACGGTTTCAAACATTTAAAATGCTTTTTTCTTCCTTCCTTCCTTCCTTCCTTCCTTCCTTCCCTTATCGTACATCGCTTGTAATCTTCACAGCTGAAGCAGAGTGAGGCGAATGCTGACACAAAGGAGAAGCTCCCTTTGCGCTTGCGTATCTTCGAGAAGTTCCCCAACAGACCGCAGATGGTGAAGATCTCCAAGCTGCCATCAGATTTCACCGTGCCCAGGATCAGGTAGCATATGAACCTATCTGCTTCTCCGTGTATCATTCAGTTGCATTTCAGTCCAGATATATTTGTGTAGAGCTTTGAACAGTGGACATTGTCCCAAAGCAGCTTTATGGAAATTATGTCGATTTTTGTTCCTGTTGAGAGAGACAGGTGAAAGTGGCCAGGGACAAAACATAAGACAACTTAAGAAAACTTGAGATGAACAAGAGTCTGGATCTCAGGAGTATACACTCGTCAGTCATATTAAAGTGTAGAGCATTGTGCCTAATATTGTCTTCGTTCCCCTTGTAGTCTCTGGCACCGGGATGTTAGTTGCCGATCCTTAGGGTGCGGTGAGCTGGAGGGTAGGAACAGACTTGTTTATCTGGTGCATTCCATGGATACTCAGGCGGATTGAGATTGGGAAATTTGGAGGCCAGATCAATACTCTGGGTCCCATACGCTGCACGCTTTCTGTGGGATTTGACTGAATGGTCCCCATGGCCGTAGATGAGCCTTGGGTGGCCATGATCCTGCCACCAGTTTACTGGAAAATAATTGATAATCAGTGTTATTCAATTCAACTTGCAGTGGTGGTAATGTTATGTTATTTCTGATTATTATAAATCATTAAAGTATATAGGTATAGATAAACAGTAAATAATGTTTATGGAGAAGTAGCAGATCAGAGATCAGCGGAGATTGTTTTCTGAAACTTAATGTTTTTAGTTGTCCTGGTGAATGCATCAAGAAATGCTTAGGCTCTGTATGGCTGTGTGTGATACAGGGAGAGTTTCATGAAGCAGTTTATTGATCGGCAGCAGCAGGACCCCAGTTGTCTGTTCCGCAGGCTTCCCTCGGCCTCTTCTTCCTCCTGCGATCACTCCAAGAGGTCAGCCATCGAGGACAATAAATACATTGAGCAGAAGGTAATACACATATTTACATATATTACTGTTAATCTTAATCAATTAGTATGCATAGAACTCTTCTAGAACGCTATAAACTTGTGAATCCACAATAACTGGAGTTATATATCAATATTTAGCTACATTCAGTAGAAGTAAAGACCTGACCTTGTTTGTTGATGTCTTCTATCACAACAGCATAAATTCTTGCCTGCATATGAATTGTAGTTCATATTGATCTTTGTGTAATATGTCTCCTGTGTGTGGCGTACTGTCTAAATATATTTCTTTGCTTCAGCTGAGGAAATCAATATTCAGCATCCACGCTCGCAATCTCTTGGAAAAAGAAACAACCGTCAATAAAATCTTACGGTACGTTGGGAGAAACCTTTTGTTTGAGATACTGAAGTTCTTTCCTGAACTAAAAATATCATGCATGTACAGTATGTGGAACAAAGATGAACAGTTCTAGAGGTGTTTGCTAATCCTGAAGATAAGTCCTATTAGCAAACGTTATTGGATTGATGTAGTAAACAGAGATCAGTCATAATACCACTAACACCACTCACAGGTGAACTGAACAGCATTGATCACCAACTATACAGCAGCAAACTGGTGACAGGATCATGTACACCAGAGGCTTACTGTACCCCTGCCCATGGGGACCAAAGGTCGGCCTGTCCGGTCCGATCCCACAGAAAAGCCAATGCAGCACAAATAAGCCACACCCTGAGGGTTCAGACCCACCCTTGTGGCACAACCGAAAAACTAGGGGGTTTTAAAGTTCTGGCTGAACAATGCAAGATGTTTTGGAATGCTAATGCCCATGTCAAGCAAAACATATAGTGGTTCTGCACTGGCACTGATCACTTTAAATAACTACTGGAGAGCAAGAAACCAACGCTTTTTATTTTCAGTCTGTTAGGAGTTTGTCAGGCATGTTGGCCATCTAGTCCAGTATCAGGTTTGATTATGGAGCGTCCATCTCCAGCCCATTTGTAGGGCACCTATCAGCATGAATAAACTAATTAATAATTAAATGTTTGGCACCGCTGTGAGATTGGCAGCTATGCTGCTTCTAGCGGTGTCAGGACTGAATATATTACACACTTTGTCACGTGGCGCTGCTGCTCCTGGTGGTTTACCATCAGGTTTCAGAGCACGTCTGCAAGATTTCTTACCTGCCCAAGCCTATCTGCTTGCATACACACAGACACACACACAGACACACACACACACAAACAAAACCCCTCCTTCTCTTCCTTTTTAACTAGCAGACAGCACATCAGTAGCCATCCCACGTCGTCTGCTTGTGCCGTCTGGGGCTTCGGGTCCGTCTGCCTGTGCCGACACAGAAACAAATCACTATGACTGGTCATAAATGAGGGTGACACACATTCTGCTGAAGCCCAGATTGTCATTTACTGGTGTTCTGGTACATGACTTTGCAATTAATGGGCAACATAGAGGCGTCAATGAATGACAGGCTAACAGCCTGAATGATGATGAGGAGGAAATGACTGAATGTGTGTGTGCACACACAGCCTGTTGGACTGTTATGGATGAAGCAGCAGAGATGTGGCTAACAATATAATGGCCTTCCATTTGGTCGGGCTGCAGCCGTGGCAAAGACTGATGACATCAGTGCAGTTGTTCAGCAGGGTCGATAGAAAGACTCGTTTCACGTTTAAGACGTTGGGGGTTCTCATGGAAGAAAAAAAGAAAAAAGAAACTGACCCCAATTTACTGTGATGCCAGGGTGCATGCTTAGATTTTCAGATTGCATGCTCTGTATTTCACTAGGTTAAAAAGGGATTAATTTTCCTCTCTGCAGCAGGGCGGCAATTCAGACCTGCTCCCTACCTATGCTACTCGCTGTATGCTAATTAGTGCCATCTGCCATGCTATGGTGCAATGTGTCTACAGAGTGCATTGAGATAGAGAGCAGTACATTTTAAAGAGTCCGCATTGTTACTATGCAATATTATGCCATAAAATGTGAGCGTATATGATAATACTGGATATATTTATTCACAGTATGATTAAATGACTAGGGGAAAAAAGGATTGAAAATAGAACTTGAATATTTATACATTGTTTGGACAAATAAAAAATACTATTAATACACTCTAATATATCATTTGACTGCTCAATGTGGTGCAAATGTGCAAAAATAAATCCTCATGCTCTCAAAACCACTCTTTCACAAGGAAAAAACTCAGTAGTTGTGACAACCTGGTCATCAGCTGAGTAAGCCTAAACATGAGCACCTGATGTAACCGCAGATCATAACACTTGGAACCGGCTTGGAAACAAGCGGTGCATGATCGCTTCATGCACTTTCTCTCCTACCCTGATGCGCCCATTCCCTGGTACAGTATAATGCTAATATTAAAAAAAAAAAACTTAATAAAACTAATAACAAATTATTCATTCATTCATTCATACCGCTTTATCCTTATATACAGGGTCGCGGGGGCCTGGAGCCTATCCCAGGAAACTTAGGGCACAAGGCGGGGTA
>JAOTQY010000048.1:23916220-23929476 GCA_026413445.1 Dolichallabes microphthalmus
TGGTGGTAAAAACAACAACAACAACAACAATAATAATAATATAGGTAAACTGCTTTGAAAGCAGGCGACGGAGCGCTGAGACGGAAATGGCACAAGCTAATGTGCGCGTTATTCATTTTCGGGTAAGCATGAAAATAAAATCTGATTTAAAGCAGTCTGAAAAATGCAGCTATGAAGGCTGACGGCACGGATCATATTTTGTCCATTTACTCCAGAGTAACATAGGGACACATGCGACCCCAGTCTTAATGCGAGAAAACTGTCCCGCATGTGATGAGCTTTTTAACTTACAGAAAAGGGGGAGGGAAAAAACTCTAAACAATTATTAAACAATTATACATAACAGACCAGTGGTGTCAGAGTGTCAAATAAACCTGAATGATATAAAAGACTAGTTCAGATGTGGACATGTATTTATTTTAGTAGAAAATGAGTTTATCTGATTTTTTGCTGTAAATAATAATAATAATAATAATGATAATAATGAATAGCATGTTTATTAAACTATGTTAGACGCGGCGCTGCTGTTTTGCTTTTGAGCTGCGTTATAGTTGATTTTATCCTCTCAGTACGGCTACATATCGCGGTATACCGGCTATAGCGGGAACATCTTTCAGCCTGGTGATGTTACATTAGTGCCATGAACGGGTGTGTACAGTAACAGCTGTGCTCCGCTCAGAAGGAGGGAATCTCCTCCTCCTCCTCCTCTTCCTCCCCTTCATCCTGCGGCCTGCAGGCTGCTCCGCTACAGCACCAGATGGAAGAGACCACCAGAGCTGCTATCTCGCTATCTAATAGAAAAATATATACAAAAGCTTCTGCTTTTTTATGACTAGGCGAAGGATGGACGTCATGAAGGGAAGCTTATTTAGTGAGGAAGCACTGGAAGAAGATAGGTACGAGACACCATTGGTGCTCAATATGTTTGCTGTACAGGAGACTGTACTGAGGTTTATCCTTTTCATTTGCGGCTGATTTTTAAAAAATACATTTTCACTCACATTTCTGTCTGTAGCTACCAGGCCTAGGGAGGAAACAGTGCCAGTGACATATGGCTCTCCTCTGTGTTAAACATCCACAGTGCGCACAGGTGCATCAGTGGATGAGCGGGTTTATCTGCTCCATCGCCTCATCTCGTTCCCTCAACACCCGCAGAAACACCGAGAACGGCAAAGTATCTGCAATCACCCACAGTGTCAGTCAGATTCAATGAAATACTAAGTTCGTTTAGGATTGCTCAGGCGCGCACTGGACACATGAATGCGTAAAGTTTATATCAAGCAGGCCCTTCCTGTTTATTCCAAATGCCACGTGTCGAGAAGGAGCCCCGGAATCAGTCTGTAGTTTGTGATAAATTGGCCTATTCTTGCCGATCCCGAGTGCGCTTTCTGTGTCTTTGTTCTTCCTCGGGCTCGGCATGTTTTTTTCTGCCAAATTTAACAGAAGGCTCCAAGGCTAACGGGGCTTCACCCCACTATCACCTTCTGCCGCCGAGCAACCAGCCACGACAGACAAACAGTGTGAACCCTGCTGCCTGCTCCTCCGAGTGAAAATCCTTTAATTAGGCCCTGGGATTTTATGCCACATTTTTCCTCCAGGATTGCTAGGTCATAAAAAAGCAATTAGGCCTCAAGATCGAGATTTTTTTTCCCCCTGCGTGCACGCATCCTCTTAAAAAAGATAACCGTCAAATCATATGCACATATTCGTGTTTCTTCCATGAATAAATATTTATATATTAGCTTTATTATACAAGCAAAGTATCATTTGCTTTGTCTTTCTTCGTAGATACACCATTAAGAAATTAAATAAACAGCCTAGACTATAATTATCTTATTGAAATTCTCTAGTGGAATAAATAATTCATGCACGCAAAACGGACGTATATTAGCCTGCTTTATTCAATTTTAAAAACAGCATTGGAACATGACTGCTGGTGTTTGCTGTGAACACGATAAAGATGAATTGCGCTATTCAACGGGAATAAACGGGAATGCTGAGCAATATAAATGTTATATAGAATTTATTACAACACAGCTCCAGGTCTGCAGTTCATAAAAATACCTATAGGGGCAGTGCTGCCTACAAAAATGAGCACACAAGACCAGTTCAGGCAAGCAAGGAAAAAGATAAATTAGGGGGTTTTAAAAAATTGTTAAAGACTGCAAAAAAAGTAGAATACTCAGAAAAAGCTATCAAACTGCACTTTTATTGACACTTAGGCGATGCCTTTTTACCTACAGTGTTGCAATATTACATATTGATGCATATTACTATAAACTGTAATGCAAAAAGGTAATCACGGTCCATTTCTGTACCTTACATAAGTAAGGTAAGACTTGGTAACAATTATTATTATTATTATTATTATTATTATTATTATTATTATTGCCTTACCTTTATGGGAGTATCAGGGAAATGAAAAAGAAACACGCGCGCATATGTGTAGTGTAGCCTAATTAAAACTCTTAAGGCTAACATCTAAACAAACAAACAAATAAACAAACAAACTGGAGCACTTGGATCACATGTTTTCTGGGTCCAATTAAAGTCTCATTCGCTGTGCTCTTGTCTCCCTTAAACGACTAATTATACAGATGGGTATTATCAGAGTGAGAGCTTTTACATCAACAATCAGAAAGCCATTCACTAAATGAACATTTCTTTCCATCTGCTAGAGAATTGTGATGTTTCAGAGGAATATTCAGCATGGGAGAACTGACACGCCTCTCTGTTTGATGTGCAGCTAAAGAACCAAGGGCATGAGCAATGCAAAATTAATCACAGGATTGGAAACAAATCCAATTCTATTAGAATTAAAGAACAATGTCAACCTTCCAGTTGTATGATTTATAACTGATTAGAATCTATTCGTAAACCCGGATTTATTTCCCTAAATTCATAATAAAACAACACCGATTTTATTTGCAGCAGTAATTTAGTCTTTTCTGATTCCCTTCAGTATGTAAATTCATTTGTTCTCCGTAACCCTGGATAATGATGCCGTGTTTATTTCCTTGCTCAATTCACTGCGTAATCTCTCCATTAATAAGTCATAATTACGGAGGCATTAGAGAAGCACAACAGATTCTCCCCTGACTCAATGCTAAGCTTTGTCAGCCATGCGCTTAAGCGGCTCATATCTGGCCCTGTTCCACCCGGAGGAGTCCATACATTGTAAATGAGCTCTGTTAATGTGCCCTCTCTGCCCAGGGCCCAGGCACGGGGCGCGCGCGCTCGCACACACACACACACACGCACGCACGCACGCACGTTTGTGTTTATGGCTCTCAACAAAGTGATCAAGCAGCATATCGCGCACGTCAGAAAACGCGAAGCCCGTTCATTTGCATGAGTGTAGAGGCTGCTTGACTTTGCTTTATGCGTGTGACTGACCGACGACTCCATAAAATTCACTTTAGCTGCAGGGGTCCTGGGACCTTGCTAAATACTGCCACAATACTCCTGTCAACAGCCTGTCAATCATCACAGAGCGAGTGTGATTTAAAACGCGCTTCACTCACTCACTGCAGTTTTTCCTACAGTGTGACCAAAGCAGGTCCACCCTCATTCAGTAACCTAAAGCTTTTCTCACTTGCTTTGACATTATGTATCAAAACATGATCTGAGTTGCACAACAGTACTGTATATGCAAACTGCATTACAGCTGAGCAGTCTGCACAACACTCCACTTCATTTAGACACTGCGTGCAAACCCAAACAAAAAAAGATTTATGTGTCTTTTCCTGATTAATTAGAAGATGATAAATAGTTGCAGTACCGCTCAGGGTCATGATCAGGTTGATGAAGTTGGTGGTTAAAAAAAGAGACTTTATCTTAAAAGGCTTAAAATAACGGATGATAAATATTTTTTAGAAATACAATAGTCTGTCATTGGACCATATATTTTATTTGGTTGACCAAAAAGCAAATTTTAATTAGTGGGCAATGATGTGAATTGATTTCATTAAAAGAACTAGCCTACATAAGTATCTATTATTAATTTTCCTTTTTAAAAATTAGATAACAGTATGTATAGGTAAATACTAGGCATCCTCCTGAAACAAAAAGATTACAAACAAGAATTAATACAATAATAATAATAATAATAATAATAAGGTATTTTGTGTTTGCCATTTGTAATTTGTAGTATATAGATTTTTGTGTGGCTCATTATTATTTTCATTCTTATATTCTTATCATTGTAATAATGCAAAAAATATTTTCAATGGCATCACATTATGTTGTCTGGGGAAACAATATGAGGATTTACATTAAAAAAAAGCTTCAAGGCTTGTTAAACTATTAGACATTCAAAAATATGAAATAAAGATGACTGATCTGGAGCATTTTAAGAACTCATGTTTTATAGATTATTATAACTAAATTATTTAGTTTTCCTTATATATAATTGAATATAAATGTAGTAAACTTCAGTGTATTTTCATATACCTGTTATTGTTTTAACATTATAGCTCATTGTCTATGCCATTTAAAAAAAACAGCATATATTATGTAAATTCTCATTGTAATTTATTTTTATTTATTTTGTTAATACTGAGTAAAATAAGTTGCCCTAGTTACTACTAATGCATGATGACTCTTCAGATCATTCTTTGTTCCCCATGAATAAAGGAAAAAAAGAGTTCAGTGTCACTCTTTCTTGTTTGCATTAGTTTCACACTCCATTAAATTATTAACAAGAAAAGGAAAACACAAAAGTCTTTAGAGACTAGAGTCTTTTAAGGCTAGACATGGCAATCAAATCTAATAAAAAGTGAAGTGGAGAGGCTGAGAGTGGCTGGGCACACTTGAGCTTGACAGCTGAATTCACTTTTTAAAAACCTTGAATAAAGGTTTGAATAAAGAATGATTCAGATTTCTTGCTCAAGACACACCATATTGCTGTGATGTTCACTACACAGAGGAGACTGAGACACTGTCTTTATGATTAAATTATTTATTTTTTTACATGATTAAACTTTCTCAGGAAAATTAACCAAGAGAAAATAACGTTTCTAAGATATGAGGCCATGTTTAGTAAAACAACCAAAAAAAAATATATTAGAGTGTTGGAAATGTAAGTCAAAGCCTTTACTTTTTCTAAAATATCTGAGTAACATAGTATCTAATAGATATATCTGCTCAGTCGCATGTTTATCAGTAAAACATCTGTCCTAAGGCTTCTTTAATTTTATGATCATTGTTTTATATAAATATATACATTAACATTAAATTAAATATATCTAATTTATTATTTGGATAAAATCACATTTCAAAGATTAACATTAAGTAATGAATTCATTGAAAAATCTAAATAAAATGTAACTGTACAGTTCAAAATAGTATATAAATTGGTACTTCATTGTCTAGTGTCTTTAAAGTAAATAAAAAAACTAACAAAATATACCAACACTGCAATATGCTATTTAATTATTCACAATTTTATATTATCTAAAATTTAGATCTGTTTGTTTAACAAAATCACTAAAGCAAACATTTAGTTAGTTTATGTTTTTATATATATATATATATAAACTTGTGTTTCCAAATTGTCTAATTACAATTTTCATATACAATAATTTGACTCATAAACACTTGAACAGATTTGCTTTGCACAATAAATACAACGCATGCAATCATTTATCAAAAAGGAGTTTCTGATTAAGCATGCCTAATAGGTTTGTAGACCTTATTCCCATTACTTAAAATAAAATAGGCGAAATTGGTTTATCATGTGCCTGAATGTGTGTGCAACTGTCTTTTCTTTTTGCTTAAGTGTAACAAGGCAGAGAAACACACTCATTTTGAATAGACTGAATGCTGTCGTGAAGTGTGAAAGGCTGAGACAGTCTTTAAAAGTTCATTTGAGCATATGTTGTATAGGCTAAAAGGATGAATGCAGGTAAATGTGAACAAACTTGTCAAAGCCTTTAAAAGGCCCATTGTTCTCACTCAACTACTCAGCCATGAAATTATAATGGATCTCTTTCCAACTGGAGGACGATTAGAGACACTGAAGGGTATTATTGTAGGGTGAAATAAAGGAGCTAGTTTGTCCTGCAGGTGTTTGCATCCCTCAGTGGCACTGAGAATCAAACCCAGAGCGTGGCATGCTCGAATACTGTGCACAAATCTCTTGAGTTTTACGTTTTTAGTGAAATTGGTTGTGCCACTTGCATCGCCTTCCAAAAACAGAGTCATCAAACAAATAACATGAGAAATGTCCAGACATATTAAAATTCAATGTCTGAGTATTTTGTCACGTCTTAAAGTATCCTTTAAGATGTATCAAAGGACTAAATAGGAACCAAATATACCTAGCTAAGAAAGAGGTATACAAATCAAACAAATAATCTAATTAGTAAAGAAATAAATGTTTGTCATTGGGGCTGCTTACTTGTCACAGCTGTAGCTCAGACAGTGAGTCTAGCAAGGCCAGACATGTTGAACCCTCCTCAATCCCTTTGCATGCTGGGGAATAAGGGACTGTCTTCTGGCACTTTCTAGAGCTTGTGTGGCTTACTCAGCTATACACCTATACACCCTCCTCACCCGTCACACTCACACACACTTGTCAACTGGCTGATGGCTCCACTCCCAGGCCTCTCCAGCATGGGCTGCACTAATTAAAGCCCTCCTCCAGCAAATACCATGCAGTCATGGAGTAATGAAGGGAGAAAAGCCAGCAGAATTCAACGACAAAATATTACCTCAACCCTGGAGCTCATCCTTGTCCAGGTCCTGCTATTAATGTCATCATTTTGACACAAATAGCCCTTTAGCTTGTCAAAACAGCCATTATGAGCTGTAGGATGGACTGGTTCAGGTGAGGATACATGTTGGTGCATCATTTGAAGGGCTGGTGATGTTTTACCAGTAGTCCAGAAGATGGCAACCTATCTCTGATTTATGCATACCATCATTTGTTTATTTATTTATCAAAGCTGTCAATCTGTTTCTGTTTGCTAGATGTGTGGTGCACACATGGTAAGTGGGCGGATGGTAAGGGGAGGCTCAGGTAAATCTGGTGAATAATACAGATGGGGCAGCAGTGGCTAGCGGGGGACTCAGAGAGATGAAAGCGTGGCAAAAAAAAAAGCCTTTGGTCTCAGGGTCGGAATAGGGTGGATGGACAAAGATACATTAAAATGCTTACAGAATGCTAACCATCACCCTTCATACTCCTTCCTTAGATTCTATAAGGGCTAATTACATGCTTTGTACAGTAATAGAACAGCACTATGTCATGTTTAAAGTTGTAAGATTCTAGTGAGAAACAAGTATAAAGTGAATGCTGAAGTAGTCCCTCTAGAGATTGGCAAGACTATTTTTTTGTGTGTGTGCACCCCACTAGTAGAATGAGGATCACGTTAAGAGATTGCACGGAGATTTCACTTTTGCCATGGTAAACAATAAAATAAAGCCAGATTTGTGTTCTTTGCTTTAGTGAATGTAGGCATTTGATGTAGACAGACATTTTATAATTAAATCCTAAGTCTATCTTGTGCAAAGATTATGTGCACCAAGCTATTATTGCAATATTATGTTGAATTGCATTGATTATTAATATTTTACTGAGGGTAGTAAATGTATTATTTAAAATGATGGATTTCTGGATTTTCCTAACTGTAAAACATTTTGTTAAAGAAATGTTGGTGATTTCCAGATAATAATTGCAGACAAAATCTAGAGATAATAAATATAATAAGAGTTGGCACGGTGGCGTAGTAGTTAGCACTGTCGCCTTGCACCTCCAGGGTTGAGGGTTGGATACCTGCCTCGTGTCTGTGTGCATGGAGTTAGCATGTTCTCCCGATGCTTGGTGGGTCTCCTCCTGGTACTCTGGTTTCCTCCCACAGTCCAAAGACATGCAGATTAGGCTAATTGGCGTTCACAAATTGCCGTTTTTGTTTGTGTGTGTATCCTGTGATAGATTGGCAACCTGTCCAAGGTGTACCCTCCCTCAAGCCCTAAGTATAGGGCTAAGTATACCCCCCATGACCCTGTATAGAGGATAAAGTGGAATAGATGATGAGGGAGTAAATACAATAAATGTAACTGTTGATGTATTAATTCAGAATTTTGGGATATTCATTAGGAATTTAGAAATAATAAAATAATTTTAAATAAGGGCACAACTTTGAGATCATGAATCAATATGTTGATATAATAAGTTGAGATATTAATTCACAACTTTGAGATTTTATGTCAGATCTTTTAGATCTATATTAGATCAAGCTTTAAAGGTATTAATTCAGAATTCTGTTTTGTTAAGCCTGAATTTGGAAAATTCCAAATTTACTCGTGAGGTAATATGTTATATATATTCAGGATAAATTAACTTATCTTCAATAAGTAAACTCAAAATGTTAAGATCAGAATTCTGACATATTTCTCCTGTCAGGAATACAGTTTTTATTTATCCTATGGAAATAGCTAATGTACAGCCAATCACCTCATTTTGTTTTATAGCCTTGAAACTTTGTGTGTATATTAAAGACCATAGAAGGCTAGTATATCTTTATCCCATCATTATCCCATGTGACCTAAATCCTGTTTAAAAAGGTCCCAAAAATAATCAAAGTTCTATGTAGAGGATGTATTGGATAAACATTTTTCATAGTGCATTACTGGATGTTTAACCACATTAATTCTATACTCTTAATGCATCGAAAGACATTTTCTCACACAAAATGTTTTCACGAATAAGATTAAGATAAGATATGAATTACCATACACCTCTCGAAACTGTGTTCAAACACCACTCAGTGGATTTGTGTGCCCTTCCTTCATGCTCTGGTGATGATAACGTGTGCTTAGGGAGAGCAGGAAAACTCAGCATGCACCGCTGCTATCTCTCTGAGGCAAGTGGCGCTGGACTGGTGCCTAACCAGAGCAGGGCACTCAGCTAAATCGCACAGTTGGGACAGCAGCAATTAGAACAGTCACTTGTTATCGCAGGCCAAGTGAAATGTGACGCCGCGGGACACGATGCCAAATTCAAATGCAACATTACTCCATGCAGCCCTGTTGGTTTCGGGCGCTATCTTGCCTCGCTGGATTAAATGAAAGTCTGCCATGCAGGCCGTAAGGGAAAGCATGCTAGCAGGACGGCATCTCTCATTAAAACACACAAGAGGTGGATGTGATTGAGGTAGAGGCTGGGGACGGTACAGACTCCTCGGTAAGCGGCAAGAGGAGCACAGCTTGGGTTTATCTAGAGGAGTAATCCAGAGAGCTGTACCATACTGCTCAATCCTAAGCTTTAAGTGAAGCTAGGTGAAACTTTTTTTTTTTTTAATCCAATTTTCTCCATAGCCAATTCCCGCCTGCTAGCCTGGTCTCTCTCATTGCACATGCGTCCTCTGAGAGACATGAATCCAGCTGCCGAAAATGATTTTGGATTGCAGTCTACCACTTGTGCAATATCACAGGGCACCTAACCGAACTTGACGGAGAGTGTTAACTATCCTTTTCTGTATATATGAGTTGATATTGGCTCGTAAGTAGATAGTGTTGCTCTGATTGACAGGGGTTGCTCTGTTTTAAAACACATTGAAACAACAATAAAACCAAACAAAACACACCACTATGTATAAATCAGCGTAATCAATACACAAGGTAATGAACGGGCAAGAAGTCACTCTGGTGAACACTTTCATCATCTGTAACAACCAATATATTTGCCTAAATTAAAAATGCCTTTGGATAACAGCACACACAAAGCTATGATCTTCAAACCTTGTGCATGTGCGTGTGTGTGTGTGTGTGTGTCCACAGCTAAGAGAATGTACCTCAGAGCAGGGCCTGACCTGCACCGCCACCATACGGGCATGTACTGTTTGATGCTCCTTGGGGGTTCCATCATGTGGTTGGCAGGCTAGCTGATAAACAGGCCTGTCCCAGGGGAACATTGCTTTGGAAAGCAGTATTGGGGAGGGGGGGGAGTTTAGTGGGGAGACAGCACAGCTTCTCCAGCAGCTGAGTGGCGGTGCTGCAGATGTGAGCCTGGAAGCGACAGAAGGTATTGCCGTGCACCATGTTTGTTTTCCCACCTCTCCTGGAGGAAAAGGGAGGCCCTTGATCTGAATCCGAGCAAAACAGTTAGCTTTTGTTTCAGAAGATGAAAACCAGCGCTCGTTGAGAGGAGGGAACAGGGAATGAAAGAGAAGGAGAGGGGAGGGGGGAGAAATCCGGCAACAAAATGTGGCACGAGGGTGGTCACTCTTGGTCCGCTATGACCTTTGACCAGGGTGCTCACGATCAAGGGAGGAAGACCACTGAGACGCTCTTCATGGCTGCGCAAGAACTAGGGCTAGATCTAGACCACATGGGAATATTTATACATGCTTACACAGAGTCGCTCACCTTCTCTTATTTTCTGTTTAGCTTCATTTGCTCTCCGCTATGTCTTTCGCTCACTTGTATGTGACTGAGTTAGAGACTGGAGGCATGAAGGTGAGAGATTTTCACTGAGTCATTAGCCCTCAGGTGTCTCCGGCATTGCCAGCCAGGCTACTTTGCATATTCCTGTGCAAAGAACAGGGATTCAGACTGTATCAAAAATCCTTCATGAAGGTTATATTAGATGAGATAATGCAGTCTCTTTGGAGGTGGTGTTATGGGTGTTAAATTGACCTCTATTCAAAGCTATCCACATCCCAATGAATTTCATTTACATCTTTGTTTTATATGTATGAAATGTACAATACCTCACAATCAATATCATTGATTCCAAATCTCCATAGCGGCGTTTGTTTGAAATATGTGCAGCGGTAACATCATCCTCCCCAAGTGACACATTCTCACAGCATATCAGGAACAGCGCTCAGCTTTTCCCACAGAGATTCCCGTTTCCCAGGTCAGAGTGTTGCTACACTAAACTAAACCAACTCACGATCTCTTTCAACACTTAGACACAATGACATCAAAACAGATATCCACAACATGTGCTTGTAGTCTCGTGCATCTTTTTGTGAGGAAAGGTGCGTATACGCGTAGCGAGCGTGTGTGCAAACCCGTGTGATGCACCAGTGCACAGTGCATCTGCAGTTGGAGTAGTGGCAGCCTGTTAGCATTCTGGCTTGACAACTCCATCAGCCTAGTCTCGGGGTAGTTGTCAATCAAAACACATCATTTAATCCAGGCAGTGCTACTTTTTTTCATCAGCAGAGCCCATGACAGCGCCA
Source organism: Dolichallabes microphthalmus (assembly GCA_026413445.1). Classification (NCBI taxonomy): domain Eukaryota; kingdom Metazoa; phylum Chordata; class Actinopteri; order Siluriformes; family Clariidae; genus Dolichallabes; species Dolichallabes microphthalmus. The sequence continues at coordinate 23,927,413 of JAOTQY010000048.1, forward strand.
CTATGGCTCTATTTTAGCAGTGTGCACAGTTGTGTTTGCAACATGCTCGTAATTAGGGAGAAAAAGAGACATAGAGAGAGAGAGGTGTGGGGAAAAACAGCAACAAGTTTGGCTCCCTGCGCTCAAGGCAGTTAATTTTCAAGATTGGCATTTGAAGTGCAAGTGTGGCACAGCGATGGCATGGTGCTAAGTAACAAAAGCAGTGCTTCATTCATCCTCTTTGGAGAAACACTGCTTCATTTGCAGCTCACTCTAATTAGATTAATGGTGCACTCGCATACAAAGTGGGCCCACTTCACATTAGATAGCATACGAATTAGGACAAACACTTATTTCAATTCCAGGCAGAGAACTGCAATGGCTTAGGTGTTTAGCAGAGCCCTTTATGGTGGAATGAGATGTTAATTGTCTGCCATTACCTCTAAACTGCTTGCTTGTTGTATTAATCATGTGCTAATTGATGCAGAGATAGAAATGTAGCCACAGGCTAGAGAGCAGAAGAGAGAGCAGGGAAAGATGACGGATAAAGCATTATCTGGTAAACCATATGGAGATGGCGTCATTTTGAAAGCTGCCCTACATGCCCACCAGCACCACTTCTGCCGATAATTCCTGTGGCACCAGCGCGGATTTCTCGCATTTCTCGCATTTCGTTAAAGATTCGCTTTAAAGCGGGAGAGTGGAAGTAGCAGCCAGCTGCAGCATTCAGGTACTCGAGACTCTTTATAGACAGATATGCTGACAGGTTTTTTTTCACAATGTAGCTGTTTAGTCGCACACACAATCCCCCATGCTATACATGTCTAGTCTACTTCAGGTGGAAGATGTCAGTAAAAGTGACACCAAAGAACATGACAGAGAACATGCAAACATGAATGACAAGAAAAAGCAAGAGTGAGAGAGAGAGTGAGAGAGATGGAGGGAAGAGGAAGAAATTGGTAAGAAAATCTAAGAGACGTGATGTGGTTAATAAGCGTTGATGGACTGGCGGTGAGAGCTGCGGTCAAATGGAGTTGGTTTGTAGGTTTGTAAAGACAAAAGACAAAGCACCTTTGGATTTAGTGTCCATGTACAGACACTTAAGAAATTAAGGTAGATTTAAAAAAATATATAAAGAATCACTAGTGATTTATTTTGGCTTATAACATGAATAGTAAAAAATGTAATGTGAAATGATCATTAACTAATGTCATATCCCTGTTAATAATCTCAGGGGACAAGATACACCAATGGACTCTCTCTAAAATGGGATTTTTTTTAATGTGGGAAAAAAAAGATATTTATAACACTACTCTATATTAAAAAGTAAGAAATGTTAAGTCAGATATGTATGACAGCATGACTGCTCAAGAGACAGAGTAGAGGACTCAGCATTAACAGGCTCATTACTGGACTGTAGCTCTGAAGCAATGGCATTTTCAAGGAAATCATCAGACACCTACAACACAGAAAGCAAGGCTTGGGTTTGACATGAGCGAAACTATAGGCAAGGCAGTTATTACCATGTTGCAATGCTACATATAATATTAATGTGGTATTTGATCTTATTAAAATCTGAAAACTAAAGTTAATGATGGCGTTCTGCCATCCTGTTAACATGATCTAACCACAATAATGGACATCTGCATATAAAAGTCTCGTATTGTATGTGCAGATTAATTTTGTTTTCCGCAGTGTGTGAAACACAAGTAAGGATATTTACATAAGAGAATTTATGCAGAAACATTAGCCAGCATTACACAGTGGGTCAGCACTTCTTCTTCTCTCTCTCTCTCTCTCTCTCTCTCTCTCTCTCACACACACACACACACACACACACACAAATACAAACATCAATGCACATACGGTATGTGTAACAAAAATATTAACTAGCTGTACTTCACATTTGCTGTTTGAATGTAACATTAACATAAACAGACCAATGCAGTACAAGCTTAAGCGTTTTTTGTGCTTAATTTCTGACAAAAGTTTGTACCATCACAATTTATAAATGTTGTTGTTGATCTTTCGGCTGCTCCCGGCAAGGGGTCGCCACAGCGGAATATCCAGTCCGCACAACAACTT
>JAOTQY010000048.1:23935263-23947379 GCA_026413445.1 Dolichallabes microphthalmus
AATTGATTCATGTTTGTGGCTGTAATGTGACAAAATGTGGAAAAGTTCAAGGGGGCCGAATACTTTTGCAACCCACTATACATCTGTAGGTATAACTAACATAAACAAAGCAACAGAACTTCTCTATATCTTTATATTCTTTACATTATTTGATATATAGAGTGTCTTGTCTATCACATGAAGATGATTGTGAATAATCAGTAATATTTCAGGATACAGTGAGACATGGTGAAATAAAGTCCTGTGCAAAGTCTTGTTTATTATTTTAAATTGAATTATGTAGATTAAATTAAAGAAACGTGAACAAATATTTCACTGTGACATGCTGCAAAGTGTCTAAAGATTTTTAAAATGGTTGTTTAAGTACCAACCTCAGCAGCAACCTCATTTCCCCTCTCGTCTGTTCCAGCAGCTTGGCATTCAGCACCACCAGTATACACTGTTGTATACACTAAGCACCAGCCTGATCATCTGTCATCATCTTTACTTATTTCTCACTGGTTCATGCCTAAAGATAGACTTAATTTTATGCTTGAATGATTTATAATTCTTTGTGTGGCTTAACAAACAAAACCATTCCCATGAAACTGGTCAGCTACTGGGACGGAACTGAAAATAAAGGAAAAAAACTTGACAAAAATGGAAGCCAAAAAAAGTCCTTCAGGAAGTCTGCAGGACTACATTAAAATACAAGGAGGTCAGGCTCTTTGGAAGTAAAATCTAAACAAATTAACGGAGGGATCAAGACTATTGCAAGTCAAATATTTTTTCCTCATGTTATTTCATATTTCACAAACATTTTACTTTAAATTTACTTAGATATAGAACATTTGTGGCATGGTGGCTAAGTGATTAGCACGGTCCCACTGCATGTCCCCTTCAGGTTGTGTGTGTGAGATGTCTGTAGTTTCTCTCTGTCCTTGAAGGATTTACTCCAGGTATTCTGGTTCTTCCTCGCACTTCAAAGTGTTTGCAAATTGCCTGTAGTGTGTGAGTGTATGGCCATGTGCCTGTAGGACTGTCTGTACAGTCTTCACAAATAACATGATCTGGTCTTCAGCAAAAAACTGCTAGCTTAAAGTCATTGGTCATTGTGGCCAACCATTGCTTCGTGATGAGATAGAGAGAAGAGATTTTGACAAAGCAATTTAGACTGAAATGTCTGCTCGTCAAGACATCAAGAATTTTCATTAAAAAGTCCAAATGATAACTAGCACTGACTATATGCTAGACAAATGCTCTTTTTCTTCTCTCTCTTTTGGTATAAGGTACTATGTTTGTATGCGCATATAGTATACAATCAACTGCTTGAAGCTGTCTGATGGGAAAAAAGAAGTCATGCTGACTTCTAAAAATAGCAATTAGCAATCTGTTTTAAAAAGCTTTAAAACGTAGCGAGAAAAAAAAAAACAGTCCTGCTGTAAGTGAAAAAAATAAAACAAAACAAAACCCAGAAACAGTTATAAAGCTTATTGTACTTTTTTATTTCTAGTTTCTGAAAATGCACTTCCATGCACAAGTAAAGCACAGGATTACGAGGAGAAAGTGTCTAGAGAGGGAACATCTGATTGTTACCTCTAGAATATATGCAACATATTGGCCACATACAGTGTATGTGAAGAATGAACTGTTTAGATACAACAAAGGCTTGTGTCTGGAAACCTACAATAATTTCAGTTCAGTTCAAGCAACATTACCATACAGTGACTACAAATGTTATTAGCTTGTATTAAATAACAAACCACCCTGCCTATACAATCATTGCACCAATAAAGTGATATTGAGAAATAAAAGGCCCTAATAAATGAGTTAGAACTGTCATCACCCTGACACAGTCTCCTTCCTGTGGGGTAAGAGATCATTATGCTGATGCTGTGTGTGTGTGTGTGTGTGTGTGCGTGCATCTAGAGAGCTCGCTCAGAATTCACATCCATGTAAACGAGCACCAGCCTGATAATAAATGCTCCTCAGTCTGATGATGGCTTAATTACCAGTGTAAAGAAAGTGTTTAATCTCTGACCCGTTTCATGTTCTCCCTACTCTCTTTCGCTGGGAGTGAGTTTGCGTGTATGTGTGTGTGTGTGCGTGCCAGAAAGGCACCGCTGCGTCCCACTCGTAGAGAGACCCCTGCCGTCTGCCACGGGCCTGTAGGGTGCAATTAGGAGCTCCTAAATGAAGTTGACTATCCGGTTTCGTTTTTCTTCTTATCCTGCCCCCACCTCCCTCTCCCTTTGCCTCATCCTACGTAATTAACTCAGAAAACCATCGACCATGCCAGGCGTTGAGACCGAAAAAAACAAAACAACAACAACAAAAAAAGAATTCTTACAAACCCACATGACCGTGCTGCAAAGTGGGCTTGATTTTAGCACCAGGACTCCCAGCACAATGAACACCTGTGCATGTGTGAACAAATCACAAAAGGCTCTCATATACAAGTAATATCTGACATATATGACATTACAAAACCATGACTTGCTAACAAGGCCACCAAGCCTTGCCACCAGGGTGTAGAATCAGTGAAGAGTATTTGACCCCCCCCCCCCTCCACCTTGCTTTTAGCTGCACAAACAAAGTCAATCCACCTGAGACAGCAGGGGACAGGATGCCATGGCTGCTTATAGCAACTTGAGGCTGAACATAAGAATGGCAGGAAAGCTGCTCGGTTCTGGCTGACTTTGAAGTGAGCCACTTCTAAACTTTTCAGATTGGGCCAAGCCAGCAACTTTGAAGGCAAGTTATCCTCCGCCACTGCGCATCCTGTTGTGAATGAATTGTTTCCTTGTGCAATTAATCTTAATTTTTTTGGGGAGAAACTGACACTCTGTGTTTGTTCTCTGGGATGCTGGTGGGTCTTGAGACTTGGGTCAGGTGCCTCTAGCGCAGGCAGGTGGCAATGTTCGGGCTTTCCTAAGGAATCTCCTTAAGGATGACCACCCACCAACTGGTCACTTCCTCCACCTATCAGGTCCCGACCTCAATGCATCAACTGCCCGAGTATGGCCAAGCAAAACCATTAATCACAATGAGGTCACTTTGTGGAACTGGCTTACCTCATAGTGTATGACTGCTGGACAACACCACAAATCATTACACAATGCTATAATGCTTGCCTTTTGCCTCCCTTGACCCAGTATTTCTCTACAGGCTACATGTTTTAAGACAACAGGGGACACCAGACTTGCTTTTTTGAATCTCTGTACACCAAATCCGATTACAGACTTCCAGGGTTTTGGGAAAGTGTGACAGCATCGCTGCATTTTCCATTAAAAGTAAAATGGTGTGTGTATAATGTGTATTCTCTTTGAGGAATAGATGGTAGGCTCTGTTACTTGAATGCAGAACACCACCCCCAGAGAGAGCAATATCAATTCTCTGAAGAAACAAAAAAAAGTTTCCTTTGTAAGTCAGATTTTTGAATGCTAAAGCGGATTGAATGTACATCCACAGGAAAAAAGGTGCATGCTAGGAATGAGCAGATTAACACATAAATAAAATGTTTCTCTGTTGCTGATAGAATTTATATCACAGAATTAACTGTGTAATCTCGGAGGAAAGAACATAAAAGTTTTCAGCATGAGAGACACTTAGCTAAATTGTCGCAAATGTCAACATTCATCGAGCCTGAAATCTCCAATGTTGATACAGCATGATGGCCCCACTTCTTTGTAACTCAGGCACAGCACGCCATTTTCAAAAGTAACTGCTTCCATGACAGGCATTTGCTATGATGAATTGTCAATCACCTTGAAAACATTAACCCGCACGCATTGCCAAACCGGTACTTAATGTCTGTCTATGATTTATGAGATAGGAAAACCTAACGAGAGCGAATTCAAGCTTCACTGTACTGCGGCGCTTGTCACTGATAGATGTTCCTAGTCACCAGTGGGACTCGTAGTGCGGAGCCTGCTGCGTGATTGCTAATATGGAGGCACCCCTGGGAGAATATGTTATAGCTGGATTAGCCTTCTTCTTCCATTAAAGCCGTTGCAGTAAAGATGTCTTTTCTTCCCTCTACAGTGTCTGGTTTCATCTTCGAGTCTCATATGCTCATCTGATGTATCCTGTGACTGATTATTAATCCTCATTTTGACTGTTGTGTCCCTTTTTTTTGGTATCGGAGACTCTTTCAGGATTGAAAGTCTATTCTGAAAGAATTCCTATTCATAGCACCGAGGATGATAATTCCTTTTAATTGTTCATTATGTTATCGTGTTCCACTACATGTCAATCAAGTAGATTATTATATGAAAAAATATATCAAAATATAAACAATCGAATCCCTCATATGTTCTGTTTTCTGTTTCACTTCTGCCAATTTGGCACGGTCTATGCTGTCTGCTTCTAAAATCTCTGATTGTGTTTTTAATGAGTGTGGTGACGCCCATATCCTGTAAGTGAACCGGGGTCATAGTGATGCGTCCAGACAAACCTCATGCCCCTCTCTAAATAAATGCTGCAGTGTTCACCAATGAAACACATTAAACTCTGACCTGGGATATTCTTAGCTCACTGATCTCGATCCAAGCCCACTCTGAACACTCTTCTTTGCGGAGCAGGGACAGAGTGCCGAGCTGCACGTTGGCCTATCCCGACAGGAAATTCCATTCTGTTCCCCAGCCACTGAACACAATACTACTAAAAACACAGCAGATGAAGGCACAGGGGCAGAGGTTTTCTTTCTCTCCCTCTGTAGATAGTGCTCTTTCAAGCCATAATTATCATGATCAGATGAGAGGGCGAATATGAATTATGTAAGTGAGACAGGATAAGCAAGCCAAAACACACAGAAACAAACCATATGGAACAATTGTGCTTTGATGAGCTTCATAATTCGGTGTAGGGGTGGACCAGGCAAATGGCTGAGTCAGCACTGGGTTTCACTCCAATCGTTTTCCCTTCAGTGTGTGTTCAGTATTTAATGAAGTGAAAGAAAATGATAATTCAAAGCTGACTATAATATTAAGATCGACTCAGTGAAAGCTACTGATCTTAGAGGCCAAAATAACAAACTTCATTTTTAAATCATTTATACTAGAGTGGTCTTGGATTCCTGAATCAGTTTGGTCAGAAGGCATTGATTACTTTTCTCTCATTTTCTAACAGCTCTTTTGACAGTAAATGTCTGTAAAGTACAGTAAAGTAAAGGTGGGAATCGTTGGCCATTTTTGTCAAAGTAGCATAAAACATACTCAAATACTATAGAAATATTATTGGAAACTTAGTGACATCGGCCACATGTCGTCACTGATTATTTTTCTGTAAGAGCACACCCAGTCATGTTTTGTTCCTTATTTACAGATGGCACCTGGATGACAGTGAATAAACATGGATTCTGTATCAGATTGAGCACTTTGCATACCATGCAGGATTACCAGACCGAACATCTTGATCATTTGATTTATGTAGCTGTGGTTTTTGTCCAATTAATGTCATCTTGTATGGTCCATTAATGGACAAACTATCTGTGCAGTGTTAGTGGAAGCTGTTTTCCTGTATTGACCTCAATGCACAGCATGACTCGGTAGGGAAAAAAGAGAATAGAGTCCAGGACAAAATGAACAGACGGTCCTCCCTGCTCCATGCTCTTATCAGAAAAACACTGCTGCGCTCGAGTCAATAGACTGGTGGAATTTTAGCACTTGCACTCTGGGGCTGTTGGGCAGAAACGAAATGGAAAATGAGTCAACATTTATTACATCTGTAGTAAAAACATGCAGCAATATTTTCAACCTTTCATATGAGGTAATGTGATCTCTATCAATAGGACCACTATGCTAACCTAAGAGCGCATGTTCGGCACACAGTGCTCAGAAAGTATATGTCATTGCCATGGTCAAAAATGTATGTGCCTTGTTGTACAGGTGTGAAAACCCCAACCAAAACATTGCCTGAGGAGCTATGTGGCAAAGCAATGACTCATTATCTGTGAATTTATTCATTAATCATTAATGCTTATGTGGCATGCATGGAGGAGCCAGTGGCAGGTGACACTTTTTTCGTATGGTCACAGCAGCGCACAGCTGGGCTGAGGGAATTCACCCATAATTCTACACAAATTATTCAGCTCCTAGGAGAGTACTGCTGCCTGGTAAACACACCATAAGATCTAGACCTTACTTAATTAACTCGGCAAAATTCGCAAAAGAATGATGAGAACACACACGCATCACACGAACATGCTCAAGAGAAAGGATAGCTTATAATGCAATTTCACATCAAATCAGTTCAGGGATAGCCTACAGTAAGTTTCTGCATTTGTGATGAAATTAATTTGTGATGAAACTGGAAAGAGATTTAATTTGCAGCTGAATAACGAAGAGGAGGTGAATGTGATAGATGCCTTTATTGAATTCAGGGAGCGTCTATTCTATACACTTTATTGAGGAAAAGACACATCAAGTGCAGAGACCGGACCGCTGATGAACAGGTCACTGAGTCACTCACGTTCAAAGAGAAAGTGTGAGAGAAACTCTTCAGCACTGATCCCCAGCAAAGGCTAACAAAGTAACAAAGCGTCAGACCGGCACCACTGCTAACAACGGGAGAAAATCCCAAATGAAAATGTACTCTCTAATCCGGAGCTGAATGGCACAGAGGAGTTCTAACACCATTAGTGACCACAGTGCACGCCTGAGATGCCTCTCGCTTGCGTAGGGAGGGGATGGCTTCAGCCGACCAGACTTAAAAGAGCTGCAAGCTCTGTTAGCCACCTGCTTTGCATCGGCATAGTCAAAGGCATTAGAAAAGCACCATGATTGTGAAGAAAGCAGCATTGTGGGAGGCCTTCGTGGGTATTGTCCTGCTCCAGCAAGATCTGAAGGACATCTGCACTGGTCAGATAGAGGAAGTTGTAATCAGGGGGCAGCACTTTCCCATCTCTGTTCGGTCATGGCAAGTCTGGAGTTTGGAAAGACGAAACATCATCTTCAAAGCCAGGCAGGGATTTTGCATTTCTTAATATGAAATAAAGGCTTTACTAATATAACAGGAAGCCAGAATTTTGGCAAAACTTAAGAATGCTTTTTTCGTTTCCTCTCATCATGTTCCATAAAAGTCTATTATTGTTTTCATTTATAATAAATTTTTTAATATGACATGACAGCGCTGTTAAATGGCAGATAACACAAACACTTCCCCTTGCTTCTTCATAATACAGGATGAGACTCAATGGCTTGCTAATTAAATCAATTAAGATGCTCTTGTTGGAACAATGCAAATTATGTTCTTTAGTTGCTTTAACAGCCCTACTGGGAGTTCCACCACTGCATTAAAACTCTCTCTTGCGCCATTCAATAACATTAGAACACTTATTTGCAACTTGCTGTCATGTCAGTAGAAGCTATAAGTTATTGAAATGCAGATAACTGCCATGTTCCCAGCATGTGATCAGAAGGGTTCACTTCACAACCTACACAGAGAACTTGCTCCATAAACTCTGAAGTACCCCAAAGGTCCCTAATGAAAATAGATCCAGCCATCAGCTCAGCAGTGGTCCAGATGCTGGATAAGGGTTGCCCATTTGCATATTCTTCACACCATGCAACTCCTGTTCAAGCAGATCAATTATCATATTAAATTTACCCACCTCAGTTAAAGAGATTAAGTTTCAAATTGTTTTAGATGGCCGTCATTAATCCTTACCATAGCCTAAGTGCTTTGGCTGCAAATTTGATTGGGTTCCTGTATCAAGGGTCAAATTAACAGCATACTAATGCTGAACCCTGTTTAATTTGTGGCAAAGGGATTCCATATTAACATATAAGGTTCGTATTGCTATTAGGTTAATGTGCAAAGACTTTCAAGACGATAATTGGGGTCGAACAGATGCCATATATGAAGGGGTACACTTTTCATCAAAACAAAGATCAAATTATTAGTGAATCAAAAGGAACTGCAAAAAAAAAATAGAAAATAATATTAGAATACAGTAAGTTACAAAATTATGATTATAATTTCAATTTATAAGAAGTGGTATTTTTGCTAATTATTCAGTTCTCATATTATGTGTTAATAAAAAAACTAAGTAAAATTTAAATGCAATACGTACCGAACCTCAAAATGACATTTAAACTTAAGAGTCAAGTACATGAATAGGCATACTGCCTTAGAGCAACATGCCAAGCCATGTCTGTGAATATCCTCGGAAAGCCTAAACTGTTTATCTAAGCAGTAATGCCTTTGAGAAAAAGTGGCAATGGCGCCAGGGCCGGCCTGGTTGTGCTCGTGTAGCCAATGTCAATATGAGCACTGTTCTATCAAAGCTGTGTAGATCCTTGGAAGCTACAGTATGTTGGTTTGGATAATGAGCCACTAGAGCTCAGTGCTGTAACCTGAACACAGCACTCAGGTTGAAAAAAATAAATCAAACCCATTACTACTACTGTAGGTTCGAGCGGGTCACAGATGTACTTGGAAGGACTGTAAAACCAAACAGGTATGGACCTGATGACATATTTTTGAACTTTATTTTTGAAAATTCTGTATATGCTGATTAAATGCATTAAAATAGAATATATGCATACAATATTACACATGACTTCAGACATGACAGTCATATGCAGAGATAGACAAAGTTAATAAAAATGCAAAAACATACTTTAATTTTTTATTTTTTATTTTTTTTATTTTTTAATTAGAATTACATTGTTTTTGTGTTTAGGGCAGTATTTACCGTCAGCTAGAATTTGAATCACTACTAGTGTAACCTGGTATTTGCACAGAACACATTGCTAACTTTGTTATATTCAGCCACATAATGGATGCAAATTAACAAAACTAATTTGATGTAGCCCATGCTTTCTACTCCTCCATATTGGAACACTGAGGGAGGGCACTCATCAAGTTCCACATTGTAGTCTGGTGGCTTATCCATATTTAAACACACACGGGCAATTATAGAGCAATCTACAATGTGTAGCATGAGATGGTTATGACAGTTGAAAATTTGGCTTTGATAGTTTTTTTCTACATTGATTAACCTGATTGGATAAATACTGATAGTCATTAGTAGTAGTAGTGATTAATTTGATATTGTGCAGTTAGTGGCTGTATCAGGAAAGAGGAACAGCTGTTCTAAATTTATCATGAGCACACTGCTTATTATATATCATGGGGACGTTCATATTCTATTTTATTTTATTTTATTTTATTGCAACCTGCTCATACTGATCATAATCATAGCCAAAATGCAGGAACATTTGATGTGACAACCCCAAAACAAAATGTTCTTTTGTCAAAGCTTGTCCACACAAACTTGCACTTTGCTCCTCAAATAGTCTAATTAAGCTACTCCTCTGCATCTTGGAGAGTTGATGCACAGCTGTGTAGCTTTGGCTTTAGGACTAGCTCCATGTCCTTCACATAAGCTCTCTTGCTCTCTCTCTTTCTCCCTCTGCTCCCTGTGTAGCCTAGTGCCCACTCGTCAGATGGTGGGGTTCACCCCTGTTTCTTCGCCCGCCAGCATGCGCCATCCAGTGTCAGAGGATCAAATGAACCATTTCCACTGCACTGATGCCCTCCTGACAGACAGGCTGAGTTGGTCGGGCTCGTCAGATCGGCTGGCTCCAAAGTTGACAGCAAGGTCAGGAGAGACAGCTCTCAGCTCAGCCCAGGACAGTCGGGGACAAACCAGTCACTCCACTTCAGAGTTTCCTTTGACTCATCTGCAGTGGTGGAGGAGTGCCAGGCATGGCCACTTATACAGGCTATGCACGACATTTTGGTTTTGTAGAGGTATGTTCATGAAGGCTCTTCACTCATCAGTTTCAGTGCGAAAACATTAAAATGATAGCTATTTAAAAATAGTTGACAATTACTTGCAATAAACTCTAGCATAGACTTCTATAAGTTCATCTCTCATTATTCATTTTTCTTAAAGCCTGAAAAGACACAGGTTGTGGCAAACTGCCTGAGGAAAGTCTTCCTGCTGCCCCCAGCTTGGCTGAAGGTCCCGCTGCACACATACAGTACACACCCACACCAGCCCATCACACCACTGAGTGACTTTTCTACAAGCTGTTCACAGTGGGGCTGCAATCTGGAAGGTGCAATATTGTCAGAAAACACCACAAAAGCTTCAGTCTTGATAGCTTAATTAACAAATGCTAAGATGCACAAATTAGGTTTATTTCACAGTAAAATAGATCAAATATCAAAAAGCAATAAACATTTAGCACACAAAGGAATGATTTATCCTTCAGTGGTGGGTTTACAGTGATGACAGGTATGGCTTCTTTTTTAATATCTTTTAATTGGTAGCAGACAGTACTGTGATACCTTGCATTCCGATGCTTTTGCATTTATAAGAGATTTCACCAAAGAAACAAAAGTTAGTTTTTGCTTCTTCTTTTTTCGTCAATTCTTCAGCCAAGCCTTAGTTCCGCTAATCCAGCTTTTGGAAAAACAGGCCCAATGTTGTCACAACAATCCCAGCTCTTACCAGAACACAGAACTGTAGGATTTGCCAAGTCCTGACACATTGTAGCACAGCTGATTAATCAAGCTTTGAGAACACCTGAGAAATCAATTAATGTGAGTTCTGACAGTTACTTTTTGAGCTCAGTCAATATGGCTGTGTGGCTTTTTCAAGGAGCTTGCTACTGAGGAGTGTGGACAGGGGCAAAGTGGGGGAGGAAATGGTGCTTTTATATTGGCATTTCTTTTGGTAAGTGGTCCTCTATGCTCCTGATTGCAAAAATAAATGAAACCGGGAACAGTCCCATACCTGTATAACAGAGGACCATAGGGGAGATCTTAGCCCCTCAGAAAATCCCCCCCTTACTAAAAGAGGATGGATGCAGGAGTCTACGATACGCATGGCTGAAATTAGAATGGGAAAACTGCAGCTGAACACAGTGTGCGCTAAAGTATTCGCATCTTATTACTGCATCCATACACACAAACGTACAGAGACGCTATTTACTCTGCACAGCAATAAAGCCATCACAGGCTGGTGTCTCTCTGAGAGGAAGTGGGGCATTTTCTCAGGAGAAGTTGCTGCAGTCTTCTGATCTATTATAGGTTAAGACTTTCCAAAACAACGCCTCTGGGCTGTAGCCTAGTCAAGTAATAGCTTGCGGCATGGCTCAGCCACATGCGTATTGGCGCACCTTTTAACCAAATTCATGCTAGGACAGGGGAAAAAATTATGCATTCACGCTCAACTGAGGTCTTATTTATAGCCACACACTTCAGCAAGTCTTCTAAGTCAAGACCTGTTATCTGTTTCTTTCCTTGAAATATATCTCTCCTCATCCAAGTGTGGTGTTATCTAAGATGCTATCTGAACGCAGAGCCTTTGAAGGGTAGCATGAGGAGCAGAGGCTGGCTGGTTTTGATCAGCTTGCCTCTTTCGCTTTCATGGCTTTTCTGCCACATGAGATCCCAGCAAAGAGGGAGAGCAGCACTGGAAGTAGCGGGACAGTTCATGATTTACAATCCAGGATGACCCAAAGACTTCATTAACTTAATCCTGTTTGACTTGACCTTTGCAAAAAAAAAAAAAAAAAAAAAAAAACTGCTGCCAGTTTCTTAACCCTACTCATTCAGCTCTAGTAGCTTTAGTATTACTTTTAGTATTGTTGCTTAGCATTATGTACCCCAATCCTTGCCATACAAGGTTATCATTTAGCCATTCTTTACCATTTGGTCTTTCAAAACCAACCAATATAATGTGTTTTGTGGTAACCAATTTCTGAAGTACAGCAGTACAAGAGCAGATACTTTTTTAATCCTCCAGGAACAAACCAAGACTTTGATTGGGTACTGTATTGTTAAATGTGAAGACGAAGTGCTATCATATTTTCCCTGTCATTTTTATGAAACATTTTAATATCTGTGTAGTGTAATTGAAATCACCCTTCAAAAATAGCAGCTTTATTACATTACACAACACAATTTGCACTGCATTGACCTCTAATTGTTATTAGCAAGATAAACAATTATATTTCACAGTGATTGACATGTCGCCCTGGGCATTTATGGTCAACAGTAATAAAAAGATTTCATACAGCTGCTATGCTTCAGTTTCACGCGTTTGTCAGGTCTCAAACAACAGGATTATGCTCCAAGTTTTTACATAATGTTCAGTGCACATACGTAGATTCTATACG
>JAOTQY010000048.1:24023538-24039042 GCA_026413445.1 Dolichallabes microphthalmus
CCCAGATTGGGTTGTTTTTAACCCAGCATTTTTTAGGGTGCACCCATGTGATCGCTATAGTCTTGTAAATATCTTCCATAATCTGTTTTAAAACCCCTTTTCCTTAATCAATTAAAGGTGCAAATGTAAAAATGTGTTAAATCCTGTTTTAGAAATGTCATTTAAACACAATTCAAACTGATTCCTACAAATTAAATACTACACATTTCCAGACACCTAGGAATCACAATGGTTTGAGTCAAAAGGTTGACCCTTAAATAACATTGAAGTAAGTGTACAACTCATTGCATACTTTCCATGTAATTTGCACAAGTACATCAGAAATGTCTTACATTATACACGACAATGGTGAAGCCCTTTAAGAAAGCGAAGTCTAGCGCTCATTTCAGATTTCTCCCTTCAGTAGGATGTGCTGCTTGCAATGGATGATGAATGACAATAGACACATCTGCATCATAAATGATGGTGGATGTCCTGATAACATCGAGGCACATTGTCTGCATGCTGTACGCCTATGTCTGAATGTAGAGTCTATTGTAAAAATTCCTCCAAAAGTATCTGTGAAGTACCGTAAAGAATCCCACTAAGTGCCTATTACTTGGACATAGTGGGTAAGTTCCTGGTCAAATGTATTCTTTTGTAAAGTTAATGTACCACACATTCATGACTAGAGCTCAGAGAGTACTTTGGCTGGACACATTTCCTGTTTCTTATCATCAGTGGCTATTCAAACTTTATGATGTAAGAATAGACGAAAGCCACGTTACCAAACGCATGATATCTCAAAACATCTGTTTTCTTTACAGTCAAGGGTCAACACTGAAAGATAATTTTTGTTTGTTTGTTTTACTTCTGATGATTTTGCCACTTAGATTTTCACATAGAAATAGTTTTAATTTGTTTCACAACTTTCATGTGGATTAAAAAAATAATTATCTCCTTTTTGTAAAAAGTTTATCATCCGACACGATTTTCTCACAACCACAATACTATAACTTTCAGTCTCCAATCATCGTTAAGTGCTTCCTGTCCTAGGCTTGTGAAAACATGGTTTGCATTTTTGCTAATAAGAGCCAAATGAAGGAGACAGAGGATGAGAATGTTGGGAGGGGAAAAAAGCACAATGAAGTTTTAAACACCTACATTTTCCCAAGGTCTGTAAAGGTTAAACTCAAGTGACTGGTAACAATTCCATTATGTGGTGAGTCCCTCATTGGCCTCCAGAAGCGTGCATGTAAAACTGTAGAGGAGTCCTCTCCTGGGAGACCCCTGTGCACAGCAGGTTAACCTGTCAGTGCTTTTTTAAGGCCTGATTGCTGAGCCCCCTGTAGTTTGAGGTAAACTGACAATTTTCCATCAGCAGGGAAGGTGGCTTTATTAGTGGTGTGGGGGGAGTAAATTCAAGCGCACAGGGCATTGTTCCCTCCGATGACGGATTAACATATGTGAGGTCCAATCAATTAGCTCAGTGCTGAGACAAAACCAGGGTGGCTAATGAACAAGTCTTCTCCAAACAAAACAGGGAGTGTAGTTTCCATGAAGAGCAAAACATTTTAAAAAATAGGTGTGTGTGTGTGTGTGTGTGTGCGCGCGCGTGTGTGTGTGTGTGTGTGTGTGTGTGCTTGACAGCCCATACCCCAGAAGTCAGGTACTATTTGAGGTATTGATTGCCTGAGAGTTCTTCCTCCTGTGGCTGGCAGGAACCAACAGTTATGAAATCACCTATACAGTAAGCACTAGGCAATGAAGTAAGCTGCAGACAATAGCACTGTTTCTTCACTGCAATTGCACAAGCATCAGTTTGCTCTTTTTCCTCAAATGGCAAATCAATATGTTGCTCAGTTACACATAAACACAAACTTGAAGTCTGTGCATCGGTTCTTATGTGAGCATACCGTAAGGGAGGAAAAGTTCCTCTTTTCAAGATTCTTTTGACCTTTTTCCCTTTTCAAATTATGATAGGGCTGTATCCTGAATGCTTTTTTAAAAATTATAACTAAACCTAAAGGAAACCCGACAAAGTGATCACAAGGACCATGGATAATCACAAGGACCATGGATAATCACAAGGACCATGGATAATAAGCCACTAAAAATGTGATTTAAAATGTAACAGAATGTTGTGCATCTGAAATGATTTTTATGTTGGTCTAGGTAAAATTGCAATGTTGCTTTCTTTTTTTTTTTTTGAGTGAGTGGATGTTATGACATTACCAGACCTAGAGGTCAGATGCATTTGACTGACAAGCCGTCAAAAAATGGAAAATAAAATAAATAACCTATTTTTTTAAATAAGTAATGTCCATAGAGCATCGTCTTTTGGTTGACATGCACATGAATACATCAAGGTACCCAGTTGCTGGTGACAAAGAAGGATGTGGCTGATATGTATGCTTTTTAGACTAATTTTTAATAGGCAATTTCCATGTTCAGATTTGAACTGAAAATGGTGGTCAGCGTAGATTTGAGCAAGTTTCATTAATGTGATTAAAAACTGAAATAAATCAGAAACACCAAATAAAAATCAGGAAAATAATTAGCTAAACTTGTATTCATCAAATCCAAGGCAATACACATATTTTCAGAATGGCTTAAAACCCCTTACAGTGATCAGACAGTGTATAGCAAGAATGAATAATTTAGACATTTAAAACACACATATACACACAGAATTAAGGCACAGTCTGACCTTAATAAGGGGATGCTGCTAGTACAGACTTACATGGAGTCTGGGGTTGGATTCCAAGCAGCATGGAGCCATTTAATCCAGCCCTTGATTAACTCATCGTCTGTCCACTTGTCCTACAGACATGTGCTGACATGTCATAATCATCATAATTCTCATCAGCCTCCAAGCTCGCTCTCTGGCTTCTTGATTAGGGCCCAATTCCCAGAAGGGCCTTGCTTAACACTTAATAATTCCTCTCAGCTACACACCCATGTACCATGGCCCTTCAATTAAACATAGGATGTCTAACATGCACACTTACTCTGGATGAACTTGAACTCAAACTCAAAATCACTACAACACTAGAACAATTGTTGATTTCCGTGCAGTTATTGAAATGTCACTTCTATATACTCCCAGAAAAAAATATATATATAGGGTACACTGACTGAGCCATGTCTGAAAGGAGAATGTACACACCACAAAACTGTACAATAAAAAAAAACATTTCTACAAATGTCTGAATTCTGTTCTACTGTTAAAATTATTTCCTCCATCTTTCTTCCTTGATTAAGGTATATGTAAGGACTGGTATTCCTTTCAGGCAATTCTCTTTCCCCTGTGCTTTATCACCAAAAGCTGTTAACTGTGTTTCCTATTCATTTCCCAACAGAGGAGAAGAGGCCTTGTATGGGTGTCCAAGTCTGGCCAAACACTCACCAGAGACTACCGTGACCTATACTTCCTGCACGAGGCCAGCAAGGTGGGAAATAAGCACACTCATTTCCCCTGGACCCAGATACTGTTTGCTTATCAACACTCTTAAGAGTCATGTCTCAGAGATGTGACAGTCAAGAGACAGCACACACATTTACCCGTGCACGTGCTGGACTCTTCAGGGCTGCAGTTTATTCATGTGCATTCTCCAAACAAGTGGCATCAATAAACCCTACCTTGAATGATGCGTTGCTGATACTGGGTAGGAGTTTGTAAGCTTTTTCACAGTCTTGTCAGTATTTTTTTTTTCCAATCAAGGAATAGATTTTAAGATATTGAAAATGTTCTTGCTAAGATCTGGTTAGAGTGGAAATAAAAAAAATTGAAGGATTACATAACATTTTTTAAAAGTTGGAATGTTTTAATAAATGTAATAAAAGTATGTAATAATTTTTAAAAACCTTAAAGCTGATTGCACAGGCTATTGCTGACTTAAACTAGACTGGTTTTATTAATATTAATAAATTGAGTACTGAGTACTGCCCCTACACATGCTTTCTTCAATAAACAAGTCAAAAGACTACAACATTGTCACACCTTCAGTCTTGCCAGGCCAGCATTAAGTGCATGCTTACTTATAGCTGGCAATCTTTAAAGTATTTCAGATTATTTTTATTTACTTAAAAAAAAATCACCCTAGTTCTCATTTAACATTTCCCTCACTTTTATGACATCAGAAATTTGCTATGATTAATTTACGATCATAAACCTCTGAAATGTTAAACACTGTATATAAGTAAGGGATTTGCTTCAGATTACAGAAACAAATAGTAAGAATTAGGATCCTTGTGGATTTGATGTGTTAAGCAATTTTCACCAAACTCAGCTGTTGACTCTGTAAAAGATTTAGTAATTATCATCATTTTCACTTTGTCTCACAAATAATATGTCCCAATAGCAGCATCTCATTTGAGCTGAGGTCATGAGGGAATCCTCACACATTGCAGAACTGTCATCGAATACAATCTGTCCCGCTCATTCTAATCACAAGCACCCTGATCATTCACTCAAAGTTCCTGGTGCTGTTGTTCTCCAAATTGACATGTGTCAGGTGCTACTTGACTAACCACTGATGAGCTCACTGACCGTGAGTGCATAGACTGTCAAGGGAATCCAGGCATCCAGCATGGACATTAGGCATTCAAAGTCAATCAAATTAGCTCCTTCCAGCGCACTTAGCAATGACCTCCTCTTCAAACCGATCGCTTTGCACTGGCAAAATTGATGGGTGATCTAAAATGTACTCCACGGAGTGTAACATACGTTGAGGTATAGTTTAGAAATGAACAATTTTATAGCATGTCATAATATGATCTTTTCTTCATAGTGCCTTCAGCATTATTTTTGAAGGAATGAGTATCATATTGAACTAATATTTGCATGAGACAAAGATGTTTTTGTTGTATTATGAGAGCTCTGCAGGCAATGGGCCTCCTCTTGAGAAGACCAGAGAGCAAAAATAAAAAAATTAGGATCAGTTCTACAACTTTTTGAACAGGAATCCATTTTTCACAGACTGCTACTGTTTTGATGTTCATCTTCAACTATTTTTGGTTGTTTAAATAACCTGTCGATTGCCACTTATGAACTCTTGATGTGGGTAAAGTCAAAAAGTTGTAAGACATTAGATATTCACAGGGATATCGAACCAAATCCTTAGTGTAAAGCAGCTTTCAATCCACTGGGATTCTTCCATTTGCTTTTGAGATTTTGTTAAAGATGATGAAGGGAAAAAGTAAACAGCACACAGCTGGGAAGAGGCTTGAACGTGAGAGGCCAGGGAGGAGGTGAAAACCCTCCTTCTTATCATGAAGACAGTCACCCACATTCTTTTCTCTGAACTCATTTATATCTTGCTGAATTGCTGGTCTCTTTGTTGTTTTAACTATAGCTTAAACAAAGATGTGCAACGAATATGATATGCATATTAAAAGTTGAGTTTATATAACTATCAAAAAGTTTTTTTGATGAACAGCAATTTCAGTGGCTATATGGGGAGGCAATGGTACCAGTAAAGCCCTAAGGACAATAAAAAAAAAGTTAACATTCATTCTACATTTTCTCTACATGCTTATCATAAACCTGTAATGGTATTGGAGAAACCCATTTGAGTCCTATTTGCTTTGGAAAACCAGATTTATGAGAATAGCCAACTGACCCTCTTAACAGCAATAATGAGCAAATTAGGAATGGAAATGATCTCAGAAAGAAAGTGCTGGTGATATAACCCAGGGCAAATTTAATGGCAGATTCATTAACAAAAATAATGGTGAAGAACAGAAAAGGTCTCATTCCTTTCTGTTATTAGGACCCTGTAAACAGAACTGTAAGAGCATCCTTAGGCCCCATGCTTCCCTGAGGCAGAAGGCTGTAGTGTTTAAGGATCAAAGAGATGAGGTGTATTGGTGGTGTGACTCTGGGTTTATAGGTGTAGGGAAATTTTCAATTTCCTTAATCTTTTGTGGCCTACTTTTTAAAAAGTGGGACAAAGTATCATAATGTTCCCTTAAACGGCTGATCCACAAGTTGAGATTTTCCACCATAATGAAAATTATTAAATGCTCCGTATAGAATATTTATAGAGAATATTTAGTGAATTATCTTTCATGCTAAATGAGCTGTCTAGCTAAATTAACATTGTAGTGTGATCATTTTTATGTGATAAAAGGAACAGATGACTTTACGAATATAAATTATTGTGATCTACTAATTTTGGGATGCTGTTTAGCATTTAAAACACTGTAGATAGGCTATGATATGCACTATGAAATAATTTTCATGTAGAGCTTTTTCAAGGTAATCATGTGAAATAAAAAGTGAACAAACTTGACAAGTGTTCTGTGACTAAAAATATACAAATAACATGGTTTATATTGTACTTGTCCTGATTGACAGCCACAAATCCTGCTTTTAGAACGCTCATGTAAATTTAGCCTGTAAAAGAAAGAGTGCTTCACATTGGAAGGTAATTCCATGCCATGCATATGCCATGTTTATGGGTGTTGCCAGTACCCACTTCCTTAAGGAGTTTCAGGCATTTTTCTTTGTTTCCCTGGAACTGATGTGTTGCCATTCCCAGTTGCTCACAAAAAGCGAACTAAGCTTTGGAGGAAAGGCAGCGGTCACCTATTCCCCACATCATGAAAGTCATCTGAGTGCCACAGGAAACCCAACTGTATATAATCACAGAACCACAACAGAGTGAGAGATGGCTTGAGGAAAGCCTAATTCAGAAGAAAAGAGGTGGGGGAGGGGGAGGAGCTTAGGTGTCACTAATACCTTAAAAAGCCTACCTGGTTAAGTTCTTGTTTTGAATGACCAACTGCTACACATTCAAAGCATCTTGGTGATAGTTATAACTGTCTCCTACAGATCCGTCTTTTTGTGTAAAATCATATGCCACAGTGTCCAAGGAAGAAAGTAATGTCTATGATGTAGACTAGATAAACTCACTAGATTAACTCAAAAGGCAAATATTCTTAAATCCTTAAAAAACCTGATAATAGTTACATGTCTGAATATAATTAGTAATTCAAGAGTGGGGCAGAAACTGGGAAATGAGGAAAGGGAAAAAGTCACTTAAAGTTAAAGTTTATCAAATAAAAGTAATGACTAAGTAAAGTTATTGCTGATCCAAAATCACAAAGGTAAATCTTATAAATAAATAAAGAAAAAAGAAAAAGAAAGTTTCATCATAATTAGTTCAGATAACTCATTAATTAGAATTAGAATAGAATAGAATAGAATAGAATAAGAGAACTTCAGGGATAGATAGATAGATAGATAGATAGATAGATAGATAGATAGATAGATAGATAGATGATAGACTGCAAATATTTATGCAATTTACATCTATATATGTTTATTTCTTTTCCGTTTTTTCCTCTCCACCAATAGTTCATTCTGTCAAATAAGGATTTACCGGTGTGAATATAATACAATAATACAAACACTATATACTTAACTTGTTATTAATATTAATAAAAGTTTATTATTAAAATCACTATAGTATTTCTAAATTAATAGCTTAGTTTCTCTTCGCTAGTACTCACGCAGATATTTCTTTGATATGAACATCAAGCAAACAATGTTGCGTTGGTTTATTTTTCTCACATCAGTGTGAACGTTACTGTAGATGTCAAAGCGTGTTGCCTGCGAGGTTACTCTTTTGAAAGCTGCATTGATAATATTGCGATATCCCATAGGCAGAGCTCGGATATATTTCAGTATGTATTTACCTCATGGAGATAAACGCTTAGTGAAGGTGATCAATCCAAAATAAACATTTACGTCCTTCGAGAAAAAGATTTGATTCACGTTTACGAAATAAAGAAAAGTGTACTGTGAGACCTTATAACATATTGAGAGCATGCCTCGGTTTGGTGTGTTCTTTTAGCTTGTTTGCTTCTACAGATACGGTATTTGTCATAAATTCTAATGGTTATGAGACGAAAAGGAGGTTGAAAGCAAAAACAGTAAACTGAATGAATATTTTTATAGAAGTGATTGCTTCTATAAAATACCAAGCACCTGCTTTACAGCATATAATTTATATATAAACATCTAAAGACAATCAAAAACATATGACAGTGTATAAAATCTTGCTTATAAAATATATTTATGGTATATCTATCTGTGTATGGGCAGTCACCAGTCATTTTGGGCCATCGATTGCGACATAGTTCTTGCTTACACTTGCTTTCTTTCTTTGTTTCTTTATTTATTTGAACTTCAAAATAAGTAACGTCAAACGCGCGCGCTACAGTTAGCAAGTTTGTTTGTCATTGTTCCCAGTCACAATCGAGCAATCACATAATTTCGGAATCATTCATGTTCTTATTTATTTGCCTGGTTGTTTGTTTTATTCGACTTTTTGTAAAATATCTGTGTGTGTGTGTGTGTGTGTGTGTGTGTGTGAGAGAGAGAGAGAGAGAGAGAGAGAGAGAGAGAGAGCGTCATGCTGTATAATGTTGCTGCCTTAGCAGTGACTTCTTTTTTTTTTATAGTAGGCGCTTCTTCCTATTCAGACTTATGATTTATACATTAAAATATTTAGACGTCACATTGGGCGTGGCCGATTCGTTCTGGTCGGTACCCTATTACAATGCTCATGTTGCGCTTTATAGATATTTATGGGTATTAAGGTTGGATTAGAAAACGTTTTCATTTTAAATGACTACAACTGATTTATTGAGATATGTGACTATTTACTATATACCCTTACAGGAAAAATAAATGCTGCGATAATTAACGCACATGAACATTTTTGTTAATTATGTGATGCACCGACTCCAGTAGAAAGTGATCATTCTACACGAACAGAAATGTAGCTATAAATATAAAGGCACATATGAAAATATTTATTTAAACATTTGTAATGATTTAGTCTATGCAAAAAGGTTCCCAGATTTAGCGTTTTCTATATGCACAATGTCTTTAGACAAGTAGGAGGAGGTGTGTGTGTGCTCATGGCCACACGCGTCCGTGTTCTTGCAGGTGTGGATGCAATCGGTGGAAAATTAAGCCACCCATTACTTTAATGATTAAGAGTGGAGACAGATCGCAGATGGTCCAAATCTTTTACAGTACGAGTCAACCCATGGGTTCGGAAACATACAAAATAATTAAAAACTATTTTTTTATCTTGTTCTGGGCACATGCAGGTGACGTTTGTAGTTCTAAAAAAATTAAGCTATTGGTATAAATAATTTAACGACGCGAAAAAAAATCTATAGCAATTAGTATTTGGGGGTGCGTGTGTGCGCACTCATTTACTAGTGAGCGCAGCGTGTGATAGGTGAAGACTACTCTTAGAGACAGTGAGTATGGATAAATACATTTAATATGACATTACAAACTCTGCAAGAATTCGCAAACCGCACTAAGGGAGGAAAAAATGTCTCAATAATAAATGTATCCGAATGCACACTAAACGCGTGAAATCATGATTTGTACATATAGTTTAGAGATTTGATGGGTCCATACGTTGCATCACATTTAATCAAGACCAAGTTTGATTCGTACTCCCCGGAGGAACCATGCGGCGCGCTCTCTGCGTGACATTGACCTTTCACGCTCCCTACAGGTCACGCTTAGACCAGGTGATCAGCTCCAACAGGTCAACATACAGTCCAGTCATGAGGACTGTAAACCGTACAGTCAAGCACAGTGGACTGCCCAGCAGCTCTAGAGTTTACTGCTTCGCCTGACGCAGCAGATATAGCCTATCAAAATTGTAAGTTCTTTATATGGCATCTGCCCCATCATTTGATGCTATCTTAATGTAGATACAGATACTCGCTTACACTTTGGTCATAGGTTTTCACAAAAGCACTGGATGACAGTTGTCATAATTTTCACAGCTGCCATCTCGGGAAACACCACAGGGTTGACGAACATAAATATATAAATATATTGCGGCAATATCCAGACCATGTCAAAATGATAGCGCTCCATAGCAGTTACTAGAGTTGGTGTAGTACGTTGTTCTGACGTGGGGTTAGAAGTAACCTACAATTTTTCATAGCAGGGGTCTTCACTGCAAAAGAAAAGAAAACACGCAAATGTTACGTTTCGTCTGCCTCGAGTCAGCGTTTTTTCCCTGACAGAAGAAGGTACAATTGGTGAGTTTACGACATTTTTTTAGTGTTGTGTTTGTTTGCCGACCGACCTGCCGGTTATCAGCTACTTCTGTATTGGTGGGAGTGATCTTTAAAAGGCCACTAAACAATTACTTTAAAATGTTATAAATTTAGAATGCTATCGTGTTGCTTTATTCGATAAAGTGAGGCACAAATTCAGTATGAATAGGTTAAACACAAACTCACAATCTATTGCATGTATTTCTATCACAACAAAGTGCTAAATAAACAAGCGCCTTATTGCCCTCCAACCATGTTCATGGCTATGCAATTTAACCTAAAAAAAAACATAAACCCTAGCAAATAGGGAGAATCTGGACACTGGTCTTCCAAATATAGCAAAATCACGTAGATACGCATCCAATCATTGTCCTGCTTTTAAAAATCCTATAGCATAAACATATTTTTTAACAACGCTGTCTGTAATATCGGATGCATGAAGTTTATTTTAATAACCCAACCAATTTTAGACGGGGCAAGAAAGTGGGGGGGAAAAAAATCAATGAAACCTCATTAATAAAAAAGAACGGGGGAAAAAACACCCATAGATGTATGCTATAACTAAACCACATCGTACCAGATGAACAAAATGTACAGATGCACAAATGTGAAGGCGAGAAAGCACGAGAGATTATAAACACTTGAACCACATTTTATTATATTTGTATGCAGTATTTTTTATCACAATAATGGAGAAAACACCTCTTGAACTTTGAACAAAAACACATAACAAAACACCTGCCCCTGTTCAGCTCGTAATTGTACATATTTATAGTAAAGAAACATTCTTTATAAATATTGTTTCATCTGTTGCAAGTAAATACCATAATTTAATTACAAATGGATAAATATGGCAGTCGATATTTACAAAAGGAAGGGTGTGGTAGCAGAAAATTGAACTGCACGACGTTTATTTTCCTCACATCTTCCAAATATATTTCACAATTTGAACTTGCAAAGCACAGAACATCACAAGTTAAGCCCAGCAAACGAAAAATATACATTCACAAGCAAATATTGTGTTCGTCTTCGTTAAGTGTTGACTTTGGCACTCATACCAGTTAATAGATGTTTTAGGTACAATCAGCTTTCCATTATGAGAGCACAATATTTATGACCATGTACAACTTTTATCGTAATATGTGCACTAAAAGTCTGGTTAGAGAAATAGCTACCATTGAAGCGACATCTATACACCAAAGAATGAAAAATAAAAACCTGACAAAATCTATTACAGCAATTGGGGAAAGGGTGCAAAGTATTTACAAGAGAATGAGTGCTTCTTTGTGCACGTTTCTTCGGTTGATGAGGATCACTCCCGGGAGAATAGCGCAAGATACAGGCTTAGGCCTAGTAGTTGTACAAGTCTCAGTTAGACCCCAGGTCTTACTGGATCAGTGTGTTTGTGGGTATGTGAAATACATCTTTGTGGACTAATCCAGTCCTAAACATACCACTCACTGAAGTTGGACGACAGGCCGCTGTGTGCGTTTGAGCTGTGTACGCCGGATGAGGGCGACAGGTTAGTGTTGCTCTGGGTCTCGGTGGAGGGTGACACCAGACCGGGGGGTGTGGACGACTCATATCCAGAGCTGGCTGCCGGTGACGAGTCGGACACTGACGGGGAAGATTCGTGAACCTGTAAAAAGGACAAAAATCGACAAATTAATTAACCAATTAATTTTCCATTATTTCAGTGTAATTAATAACAGTAGCATGTGGCAGAAACTTCAACATAATTCGTTTGGTGATTTTTTTTGTTTTTCAAGAATTACCTTCATGTGCTTTCGAAGAGAACTGGGATGAGTGTATGATTTGTCGCACATTTTGCACAAATATGGTTTGTCCGACGTGTGCACGTGCATGTGCTTCTTCCGGTCACTGCTGTTTGCAAAGCGCCTGTCGCAGCCTTCAAACTCACACTGGAATGGTTTCTCTCCTGTAGGAAATAAACAGTAAAGAAAAACTTTGCATTAAATGCTTCCCTTATCATCAGTGTACATGAGGACAAAGCAAATACATTTGGCCCTAAGGTAAAGCGATTCCTTTTTCTGCAATCTGCAGAGCTACAACGTACCAATTAGTGTGTTTAAATGCATGCAGTCACAAGAGCTCTTTAAAAGCGCAAGTAACTGCATTGCATTGCAACTGACTCTTCTCAAAAGAAAATTTAATTCTCACAACTTACTGGTAAATGGTTCAGTATACCAGTTTGAAATGGAATGTTTAAAAATATGAGCAACAACTATCGACATTTAAGCGCTAGTTATTTTCACTTCGTAAAGTAGCTACAAAGTCATTCTACCGAATGTGGTTAAGCTGACAACCGTTAAGCTTAGCCGGGTTTTTTTTTGTTGTTGTTTGTTATTTATTTTTTTTTTTTCAATAAAATTCAATCGACAACTCGATAAAGCCATGATCTGGTGTTTCAGTGAATATTGAATTGGTATGACTAAAATTCATTAAAATCTGCATTATGGTCTGTCCTGCTCATAGAAACATGCATAGGCCATTAAGGAAAACAACAGGCCTCAGATGTTCCTTTAAAAAGTGGTAGGGAAAGATGACTGTACAATTCGTGATCGATTTTGGCAATTATTCATCAGGTAAAAAGAAAAGAATAGTTGGCTTCAATAAAATTTATTTTAAACTCCTGACGTAGCGCGAGAGCATTGGCCACCAAGATGTTAAAACGCGTGTAGAGATGTACTGCGCCGCTATGCACGCTACGCCTTAACGGGAAAGGAAGCGACCCGCTCAAAGTTTGCAAATCACAAAATCCTCAACAGTCTGTTACATAATTTATTACACTGATTAAAATTCATCGCGTTTATTGAGACCGAGTCAAGCCACAATCGCTTCAGATACTTCATATATTTAAAGATGAACTTACGTTCAATTTTAGACGCTCACATTTTAAATATATTATTTTAGCTTAAAGCAATATCAATTATAAATAAATGTAGTTTAATGAGTATTTAAACAGTAAAAATTAATTTAACAGAACATTTAAATTAACGAGTAAATATTGTGTCGCATCAACCAGCTAATTCATTGTACACAAGTCAAGCTTAAACTTCATATAATTACCTGTGTGTGTTCTCTTGTGAATCTTCAAATTCTCTGATCGTGCGAATACTTTGCCACAACCAGGGAACGGACAGGGGAAAGGTTTCTCTCCTGTGTGTACGCGAATGTGATTCACTAATTTGTATTTAGCTTTGAATGGTTTGCTTTCTCGCGGACAATCTTCCCAAAAGCAGATGTGGTTGCTTTGCTCCGGTCCTCCAACGTGCTCAACTGAGACATGGGTGACAAGCTCGTGCATTGTGCTAAAAGTTTTATTGCAACTTTTCTTAGGGTTGTTCAACTGCTCCGGATCGATCCATTTGCAGATAAGCTCTTGCTTGATGCACTGTTGCCGCATGTAGCGAAAGAAGGCACCGGGATGGTGGTGATGCGCTGCCATATTCATCCCCATATTCATATTCATGGAGCCGTACTGGTTGTGGAGCTGGGCTGCTGAGTAAGGGTCGGTCCGAGGGCTTGAGACCTGGTGGTACTGGTCTGATCGTCCGAATACCTCGCCCGGTAGTCCAAGGCGCATTTGCCCATTGAGCACATTTGGGGATCCATGAGAGGCGTGCTGGTCGTGGATTCCGGGGAACAGGATGTGGCCTTGGCTGTCTGCGTGGGAATGGTGCAGGGACCCCGCAGTGGGGCCGAAGATGGCATGCTGGCCGCTCGCCGGGGGCGATTCTCCGAAACCTCGGCTGCGGAAAAGAAAGTCCCGCGTCGAGTTGAACGGCGAGCTCGCATACGAGGTGACATGAGCCGCGTGCGCGCCCAGTGCCGCGGCGGGATAAGCGGGGGCTTGTGAGGTGAACGCAGAGCTCTGTCCGGGGGAAAGATCGTGGTTCAGTTTAAAAGCGCCCATGTGCGCAGAGTCAACGAAGCTGTTTTGCGCTAAACTCAAGTCCCTGTCCTGCATGTCGCTCGCCGCGTGATGCCTTGCAAATGTTCCCACTCCCAAGCCAGGGAACTGGTGCCCAGCGTCCAGTAACATTATTTCTCACTTAATACAAATTTTGTTTAAACCAGTTTGCCTGTAACGGCCCAGATAAACGCCAAATAAACAAACAAACAGAGAAGCCTGTTAGCTATGGAAGTAATAACTTCCAGATTTGAAAACAAGACATGAGGTAAAACTTATGTACTAATCCTCATACACGGGGAAAAAATCAGATGCGCTCTGACTCAGATTGCCTATATTTTTTCCTTCTTGTCTATAACTTCTAACTTAAAATCCCAGTCAAAGGGAAGAGAAATAAATTCCTTAGCGCCTTCCCGTTTAAAACGAGTCGGGAAAAAAAATCAACTGATTAGCTTACTGTGTCTTGTTTAAACGCGCGGTGCGTTCTTGAAGCATCTCGGATCGGGATGTTTATTTCTCTCTCTCTAGCTCTTCTGTGTTTATCTCGGAGGGTCTGTCTTTCTCAGTGGACTGGCACTACCTCTTCTTACGCCCCCTTTAACTGGAGAGCGGTCACTCGTTTGGCGCTGTCTCATTGGCTCTCGAGCCTCATCAATCCCATAGGTCCCTCCAATAGCACGCGCTTCTTTGGCGACTAATAGTCGATCGCCATTTTCCACTGATAATTACCGCCTACTTTTTTTTCGCCGAGCTTTTTCTCAGTATATACGGAAATCAAGGCAACAAAAGCTACTGTTGTTTTATGAGAGCGTTTGCAACATTAGTACACAATAGCATATAGGTCAGACTGTACATCTTTATATACTGCACGCAGTTATCAGGACTGAACTGTTCGATCTTTTACCATTTATGTTATTTAAATAAATCCCCAGTGGATATTCGTTATAGGCAAATCAAATTATTGCGTACCATAAAAACTGTAATCCAGCATTCAGACAATGGTTTCTTAAAAAAAAAGCCGTATCACTCGCTGTCACGTAATATAGGTAAGTAATCGCACCGCTGCTGCCACAGTGTAGATTTAAAAGTCTAGTTTGGCATAGGTTTATCAGAGCAGCAGCCAATGGCAAGAAAACTGAGTCTTTTTCAGACTGCATGAATCTTTTGAGTTTAAGTACTGTACTCATGGAAGACATGGAAGTAACTGATTTTGTGATTTTATTGTGAGTAAAAAAACTTTTTTTACACAATTTAAAATAATAATTATTATTATATTTATTATTCTTTATTATATTCATTAATATAACATAAGATAAATGTTAGAAAAAGCAGACAACATGGTGCCTTAATACCAGTCTTTATATTCTTATTCGTATTATAGGACACATGATGAATGCTTTATATATGCTTTATGAATGCCAGTCCACTGAGAAAGACATTATAGGACACATGATGAATGCTTTATAATTTTCAAGAGCGTCCAA
>JAOTQY010000048.1:24182734-24199909 GCA_026413445.1 Dolichallabes microphthalmus
CTTTTCCTTCAGACTCTGGGAACTTGACTTTGGACCACTGAGCAATGGTCCAGTTGCTCTTTCGCCCAGGTAAGACAAGTGTCTTGGTGGCTCTTGATGCACGGACTCCAGTCTCACTCCACATCTTGTGATTCAAGTTCTTAAATCAGCTTTGTTCGACAATCTTCTAAAGACTGTGATCATTCCTGTTGCACACCTTTTAGTACCAAGGGTTATCATCTTCTGAACAACTGTCAAGTCAGCAGTCTTCCTCATGATTGTGGTTGCGTGTTCTGAACTACAGTAGATAGAAAAAATACACTGTATTTACAGTATACTGTATGGATAGTAATTCACTCAAACACTGGATTTTAATTTTCATGAGCTGAAAGCCATAATCATCAAGATTAAAACAACTAGAATCTAGAACATAAAGTTTCAGTCTCACATTTCATGTTTTAAATCTAATTACAAATGGCAAGTCGTGTTTAGTTAAACTACTTTTAGCTTAGTTCAAGTATTTCACCTACTGCAAGCATTGTGTATAGACTAATTTGTGACAGCCTATTTTGTTTTATCAGGTTGCCACTGTAGGTCATTTGTAGCAATTATATTCTCTACAACTTAAAAAATGCTTCATGTTTTCTAACTCATTAGTTAAAATAGTTTGAACCCAGTCCAGTGTTCTCTCAATGCTGTTTTATATAATGCTTTATATACAGGATTTTTGAAAAATCAGGAACCAATAGAAATATTTCAAATAAATACAGTATGTAGAGCTGAATATCACTCACTCACTCACTCATTCACTCATTGTCTATAACACTTTATCCTGTATTCAGAGACCTGGAGCCTGTCCCAGGAGACTTAGGGCATGAGGCGGGGGTTCACCCTGGACAGGGTGCCAATCCATCGCAGGACATCGCACACATATACACATTCTCACACTACGGGCAATTTGGGAACGTCATAGATCCTAATCTGCAGGTCACTCATCTTCTATACCGCTTTACTGTATCCTGTATACAAGGTCATGGGGGGTCTGGAGCCTAGGAGACTTGCAAGACACATACACATCCACACTCTCACTCACATGGTATGGGCAATTTGGGAACACCAATTAGTCTAATCTGCATGTATTTGTGGAAGGAAACCGGAGCACCAAAGAAAACCCACCAAACACACAAGATGGGAGAACGCAGGAGAACATGCAAACTCTATGCACACAGACTCGAGGTAGGAATCAAACCCAGACCCTGGAAGGTGACAGTGTTAACCACTAAGCCACCGTGCTGCCTCAAGTTACTTACCGTATGTTAAACAAACTCCGAAAATACAGGATGTGGTATTTGAGAAAATGCATGGAGCATTAGAACATATAAATCATTTGTTTTAAATTATGAAAACAAAATCAAGTATTTGCAGTGAAGTAGTAGTCCTTTCATTGCTCCTTGCCTTTTTCGACACCCCATAGAATAGTGTATTTATGCTAAATACTGAACAGCTGAGTGAGGGATTTCAGAAAAGGTTTCCAGAATAGTTTTCTGCAGTCAGCTTAGTTGACATACCTACTTCAAAGGATGTAAACACTCCCTGATGCAGATAGAGACCACAGCCCAGCATGCATGATGAATTATCACAAAGCTTTGTGGATAATTTGGAATCTTCATAACAAGTGCTTTTGTCATAGAAAAATTAATGAAAACAAGATTGTCTTTCATTTGAGTTGATTTAACCGCCTCGGCAGCCAGATGCTCCTCTCTGGATATAAAACCAGTCAGCACTAAACAAAGCCCAAAAAAAAAAAAAGCATTTTTTTTCAGCAGCTCATGCTGCAAATAAATCAGGCAGCGCACACAATGGCCATCTGTTTGTTATTTGATATGTGTGAATACGTGTTGTAATGACTTTGTTTGTGAATCAGTCAGTGCACTGGAACACACAAGAGCTCTCCAAGTGCCGGAGTGTTCAAAGCTAATCATATAATTGGACACAATAGTCAATGACAAATGGAGTTGCATAGAGCCAGCCAGCTGGGAAGTGAATATGTAATCATTGTAAAATCATATCATTTTGCATATTTGAAGACAGCTTAATAGAGTTTGCTTGTCACCGCACTATCAAGTGATGATCAGAGAGGGCCACGTCGTATTTGTTCTCTAGGATATTGCTCCTCTGCATCTGCAGCGAGTTAAATGGAATGGAAACAGTGTTATTTCTTTGCTTCGCAGATGCTATATGTCTTCACTGTGCTGTGGGATTTATAATGGAATTCCACTCTTCATGAGCATTAAAGTGAGAAGCATATAGTCAGTCGCCAGTTTATTAGTTACTAGATTGTTATACCTAATAAACTGATGACTGAGTACAGTATATATAAAAAATCTGAAGGAGTTGTAAATGTTAAGAATACTTTGTCGAAGCAATATCAGACAGTATGGACGTGCGTGCTATTAAACGGATTTGCTCTAATCGCACTTGCTGATTGTGGACTCCTTCTTTTAAAGACTAAACAACAAAT
The DNA here is from genome assembly GCA_026413445.1 of Dolichallabes microphthalmus. NCBI lineage: Eukaryota > Metazoa > Chordata > Actinopteri > Siluriformes > Clariidae > Dolichallabes > Dolichallabes microphthalmus. The sequence continues at coordinate 24,185,235 of JAOTQY010000048.1, forward strand.
TAAATTTCAACATGGGAGCTTTGAGACTGATTAACAATTGTCTTTTCAATGCTAAACATTTAAGATGTCATTGGGCTCCTGGTTGTATTTAGGCTCAGTTCCCAAAGGAGTCATCAGAGCTTCTTGCAAATTGCTTGTAAGCAAACCAGTCTGAGTCCAATGAGCGAGTTTGTGTATCTTTGGGGTGGTCCTTCTTGTGCTTGCTACTTTTTAATGTTTACTACACTGACCTTGGCTTCTTGTATCCCAACACTTAGTCTAAAGATATACTTCTCGATGGTGTTTCCACGCTTGAAGATAGTTTCTGCTGGGAAAACATTCTTTCCATTATGCCTTTTCCCCCCTTTAAATTCTTTCCATGAATGCAGTTGGGAAAACAATGCTTTATACCCTTCATTATTGCTTATTTATAGTGTAAAAGCTACAGTGTTAATGCCCTGTGCAGTCCCTATGGTACCAGTATTTACTCACAGTATTGTAGATTATGCTCAGAAATAGTATCTAGGCAGAAAAAAGACACAGACTCTACCATGAAATGCTTAATCTCTATTAAAAGGGATAATCTCTCATCAAGAATGTGCTCAATGCAAAGATGACTCCTATTGACCCACACCATTTAGCAGAGGAGCGGCTGGAATGAGAATGTATGGCTTTGATTACAGCTGCGTCTTTTTTAGCGCATTATGTTGTTGCTGATTCACACACGGAGGATTGCGGCACCATTAAAGGTTATAAATAATGTAAGACCCTTTTCTACACTGCTCAGCTAAGTGCCTTGAAACTTTGAGCTCCTTTTGTCAGGTTCTCAATAGATTAGGACATGATTTATTTTAGGTTCATAAAATAGCATGTTCCTGACTGCGTCCAGCAGGGAAAGAGTGTTAGGTGTTTGGGTTTTAATTGTGCAGCACTGTGTAGACTTGGGGGGGTGTATGTCGGATCAGGTTAATATTTAATTTAACCTCACTTAACTATCCACATTATCCATTGGCTCACGATGGCAGGACCAGGGCTTGCATTACAACTGTGATAAGATGCAAAAGCTAACATTTCCAAAACATGACTCTACTCCTGCCTCAACAAGACATTTGCATTAGGATGAAATGGATATGGCATATCTCGCACTCTCTCATGTCTGGTTTACGCATCTCTGCTGAAGAATAATACTTTCTACCGTGCTCCTGTGTTACGCTATTGAAGTCACCTCTGAGAAAAACAATTAAAACCAATATCCAACTTGACTGCATATCCGTGTCATGGTTTGTTAGAAGTAGGTTCCCTGTTATTCAGAATAATTGAAAGGCAGTGCATGTGCATATAGCTTCCCGACTACGGTCCCAGCTCGAAGCCTGAGTGAACTAAGAGAGCCGTGGCTGGAGGAGGAGAACACGAGGAGCAGCTCTTCAGCATGACAGCGCAGGGGAATGCTGTCTAGGGATCTGAGCGTGGAGAGCATGGTTGCGTGTGCATGTCACGTAGCTAGCTCCGAGAGCTCAATTACAAGATTGATACTCGGAGAGGAAACTTCATTTTGCTTTACAGATGTCGACACCGCTAGAGAAAAACAAGGTTGTTGTTTAACATTAGACGGTTTGGCAGAATGAGAATAAGCAAAAAAAAAAAAAAAAAAAAGCGAAGACCGAGGCAGTTATTTCTGACTAATAACCCAAAAGTTTCGAGGCCGATATAACCTTCGCGCTGATTACAGCCTGTCAGGCACAGGTGGAGGAGTTGTGGGATAGATCCTGTGTAGCATTTGAGCAGAGGCCAATATATGATGAAGTTCTGAGAACATCTCTGTTTCATTTCAAATGCATAAAGAACCTGAAGGCTTTTCTCTACATTTTCATCTTAATTTGATTACATGGCATCTTGTCTGTTTGAATGATCTGTTTTGCCTCAAGAGGACATCTTAATCACTTTCACTCGTGGCTTCATCCCTCTAAACATGCTGCGGCAACTGTTCTGGACTTTTACCAGCCCCAGTCGACTGAGAGGTAAAAATACATTTGGGGAGAGAGACTGAAGTTCTCCTTTAGTGCATGCATAAGAGTAATTTGATGGTTAATGCATATTGCTATTTTGGTTGGCCGAAAGCCAGGTATTTTTATTATTTTTTTTACGTTTGTACAGTTTCCTTTTTTCTCACTCATAAATTAATAAATGTACTGCGTTGAAATGGGTGGAGCGGCACAAAACAGGTTGTGACATTCAAAATTTGCAGCAGCAGTGGCATTTTCTCACCCATAAACACAAGTGCACTATTGCATCCCAAGACCCTCTCTTTGTACAGATCCAGGGATAAAATTATATTTTGCTGACCTCAAGTCTTCCCATTTCTTTCAAGAATTTTGTGTCTGTTGACTATTTATATTATCCTACTTCAGCATAACTAGGCTATGTCACCAAAATAATAACTACATATTGACTTAAAGGTCCCATATTACTGTAGCTTTGACAAGTTAACATAGGTCCCACAATGTGTGGGGTCTTAATGCTCCATATACTGTAAAATTCCCCTCTGAAAATACATTTGTTCTACATCAATTATTACGTTTCAATTATTATTTTTTTTATTTTGCTTTAATAATGGTCATTGTAACAAAGAAAACTTTTTTAGAAATACATTAGAACATACAGTATACCATATGGAAAAATATTAACTGTCCTTGATGAGCAAGCTGAGGGTGATATCATCATAATATCATAATTTTGGGTGATATCAAAATAGTATGACCATAAATATTTCAGTCAGCAGAGCTGAGCAATTAGCTGGTATCTTCATATAATACAATAGGGGAATAACCCAATTGGCTTGTTTAAAACCTGGCCAATACAAACATGGAAAAAGAAATATTTTTATCCCTGTTTTTTTTTTTTGTATGAACACACACACACACACACACACACACACACACACACACACACACACACACACACACACACTTGACACTTGACACTTGACATCTGAATGTCTTAAATAACTAAAAAGTGAATTTGCATAATAGGTCACCTTTAGACAGATTTTTGACACAGTCAGTCGTGACTTTGAAGAAGGCAAGTTCACACTGAAAGCTTTAGTTGTTATGTGACTCTCTATTTTAACTACAGTTTAAATCCAGAACAGATGTGAGACACACTCCTTCATTTTTGCATGGGCCTAAGTGAAGTGCAAAATGCATAAATATCCACTTATAATGTGATCAGCAAAATTAGTAGACCCATGAGTATTCAGTTCCATTAAGTCAAACACAAAGTTAGATTTGGTTTATTGTTATGTAGACTGAAACTAATTTACAAAGCTGTACTGTAATATTTTAATAACAAAGCGTAGACTGCAAACTGCACTCACCGGCCACTTCATTAGGTACACCTGTTCAACTGCTTGTTAATGCAAATATCAAATCAGCCATTTACAGAGGAGCAACTCAATGCATTTATTCATGTAGACATCGTCATGAAGATCAAACTGAGGATCAAAATGGGGAAGAAAGGTGACATTGAACTTGGCGTGGTTGTTGGTGCCAGACAGGTTGGTGTGAGTATTTCCTAAAATTCTGATGTACTGGGATGTTCACCCACAACCATCTCCAGGGTTTACAGAGAATCATCTGAAAAAGAGAAAATATTCAGTGCACGGTGGTTCTTTAGGCAAAAACTGCATTGTCAATGCCAGAGGGCAGAGGAAAATGACCACACTAGTTCGAGCTAATAGAAAGGAAAAAGTAGCTCAAATAACATCTTAAAACTGAGATAGCCCAAAACACAACTCATTGAAAATAGAGCATGTGGGCTACAGCAGCAGAAGACCACACCAGGTTCCACTTCTATCAGCTAGGAATAGGAAACTAGAAGGTAGGTAGAAGGTAGGAAAAGCGTTGTTTGGTCTGATTCAGATGGTAGGGTCATAAACAACATGAAAGCATGGATCCATCCTGCCTTGCTGCTGGTGGTGGTGTAATGGTATAGGGGATACTTCCTTGGCACGCTCTGGGTTCCTTTAGTACCAATGGACCATAGTTTAAATACCAACGCTACAACCAACGAGTATTGTTGCCAACCATGTCCATCACGTTATGAACACAGAATAACATGCCATGTCACAAAGCTAAATGACCTTAAACTGTTGTCTTGAACATGAAAATGAGTTCACTGGAATAAAATGGTCTCCACTGTCACCAGCTCCACCAGGACGTTGTGGAACGGGAGATTCGCATCATGGACCTGCAGCTGACAAACCTGCATCAAATGCATGATGCTCTGATGAAGTGGCTGGTGAGTGCATGACCAAAATCTAATTTTTATAACACTTTTACTGAGGAACCATGCTGATGAATAAGATTTGCTCTTTCGCTGGGATGTGGCATGTGACTGTGAACTCTGTGTCATTCTGTCTACACTTCTTATTGACCTTCAGCACGGTTTCTCTTAAATCCTCTTCAATCTGCATTAGAGTGATCTCTGTACATATATTTAACTTCCACATTGATTGTGGATTTTTGACTGTTGACACTTAAATTAAAAATCATGCACTTTTTACAATATTGCATCCAAGGCTCCATGCTGAATTTATTACACTGCCACTACAACAACAACATAAAATCAGTCAGCTGCTTATTGTGGCACTAAAAATCAATATAAAATCTGGGACTGAAATATTTTTGTGTCGTTAGGAAAACATCACCGTGCTATTTGGCAGAGTTTCTTAGATCTCAGCAGAACACTTAATCATACCTCTTAATAAAAAAATAATATAATAATAATAATAATAATAATAATAATATATTAAAACCAAGCCCTTTTTACATTCTCTATAATCAGGAATATTGCGCCCAACGGGTCAGGGGTGAAGAATCTTACAGTGTGCCCTTGTATATCATCAGAAGGACCCACAGTTTGTTTCCAGTCATGGTTCCGAGGCTCTGCGGTCTGGTCTGCATGTTCACCATTAAGAGAGCTGTTAATGGCAAGACAAACAGATGGCTGCCGGCCTGCTCTGTCCTGCATCTCCTCACAAGTGCCACCCATCCTTTGTGTCCATTAATCTTCTATTCCTGTAGCACAACTATATTAAACAGCTCAGGAGCACCAGAGAGAGGCAAACAAGCTAGCACAGCTGTCACGAAGCCGAGAGTGAACCATCACTCGAGACCCGCTCTTCTCTCCTTTAAACGTTCCTGTAGAACAGCGTGGAGAAAATCATTTCGCCTTGAACCTGACCCTATAAAAATGGTATCCGTGGCTGGGGAAACAATAAATGCTCATTATAAAGCAGCTGCCTGAGCTGCTGAGGACTTCTCGGTCCCGACTGGAGAAAAACAAGTACATCTGATTCCGATAGTAATTGAAGAAGACAACTGTTTCCTCCAGACCAAGGCATGGGGATTTTACAGTGCTGATGGCTGGGCTTGTTAGAGGCACGACTGCACAGTAGCTGAGTCTTGTAAAACATCCACACACAGTCTTAGCCAACATTCATTTTTCTTTCATTACTTAGTTACTTTTTGGATTTTAGATTTGATTTCATGTTAGATCACAAAAGAATGTGTGTGTGTGTAACTGATATATTTAAACTATATAAGGACCACCGTATACTACAAGGAGGGGAACAATTTCATTTTCTTTCTTTCTTTCTTTCTTTCTTTCTTTCTTTTTTCTTCCAAGAAAACACATTAAGTTGTACATGGCCACTGTGAATTTATGAGGGACACACCATCACCACAGATATTTCAAAACACAGCTCTATTTGGGCCCCCTGCTCAGTGTGTCCATAGCAGTCAGTGGCTAAATTGAAAAATCAATTCCAATTTCAATGATTGGAATAAAGAACACAAGGAGTTGGAGATAAAATAGTGTTCTTCTGCTGGATCCCCTTTAATTGAAAAGTCATTTCTTCAGGGTATTCTAATGGTTCTGAAGGAAGATTGCAAAATAAAGTTGATGAGCTGGAGGAAGGTTAATAGCTTGTGTGTATGTGAGTGTACACATGTCCATGTGTGTGTGTGTGGGTGAGGCTATGTGTTTTATCTATCCAGGCACAGTATCTATCCAACCTTTTCCTTCTGACGGTGGCATGAAATGGAAAAAAAAGAAAGAGAGAAAAATCCAGTGCTTCTCGTGTCATGTTCACGTCCTGCACCTGTCTCCAATGTCTCAGTGACAACTTGCATGACGAGACCATGGTGGTAAGAATTGAATATTACATTTATTTCTCAAAGATAAGCAATTTAAGATCACAATGCATCTAGTTTCATAAATCTAAATGACTTATTACATTTATAAAGGTATGATTACAGTCTTGCTGTACCACACTTGCGTTGCAGTTCTCAACGTTCTCCGATCTCTAACTGGCCCGGTTCTCTGTGTCATCATTAAATAGAACACAAAAGGCTCACATGTTCAGTGGTTATTGAAGAAGCAATAGTAATCATTGAACTCGGGCTCTATAAAGTAGATTATGGCGGGAGACAGGATATTTACAGATACTGCAAAGGTCAAGATTGTCTGAGTCTGGGCCAGATGACAAGGGGTGGGGGTGGAGGGGTGGGTGGAAAAACACACAAGAACTCTGGTTGGTTTCATTTCCTGGGAAGAAAGGAAAAGTTAAAAGGTGGCCCCTGAACAAATGAAACTCAATTTCACGGCACATTATCCCTCCCTGTTCTCTTCTCCTGGCTTTCATTTTCATTAAGACCACAGACAAGCATAAATTAATAATTACTGCCCGAATGTCTAAATGCAGGCCGCACTCCTGTAGCCTTTCATTTTCCTCTGCGGCCTGGCATGTTCATGCTTGCAAAATGTTAATTTAGATAATGTGGCCTGCCCCTTGTCAGATAATTCTGTTTGGTGCTCTCACTAATACATAATGGTCTTTCTGATTAGATGACATTAAGTCTATCTTGTGTTCAATCAAGCCATACCGATTTCCTTCCTCGCCGACACTAAGATGTTCAGATGAGGAACAGAAAGTCAGACATTTGGAAAGTCTTTGATAGTTTTGCATGTTATTCAGTTTAATAGTATGGATAATGTCAAACAAGGCTGAACCATTAAGTGTAATTCACAAAGCAGCACCTAATAACATTAACACTGGCTCATATGCAGGATGATCAGATGAAAAAGGAACGCTCGAGAAAAAGGTTCTGCTCATGTAGAGAATATTAAACCGAGCACTTTGTGTGGTTTTAATAGCACTAAATCACTATGGCTTTAATAAAATTGCACTACAATGCAGGTAAAGTCTTAATTCTGGTCTGGATGTGTAAATGTGTTAATAATGTGTTAATAATGTCTTGTGTTAATCGTTTCTTTGCCCCAGAGTCTTCAGTGTCAGTAATTGTGAGTGGTAGGCGTAAAACCTGTGCCAAGTTGTTGTGCGGACTGGATATTCCGCTGTGGCGACCCCTTGCCGGGAGCAGCCGAAAGATCAACAACAACAGTAGAGGTAAAGCTTTTCAACATTGGAAAGTTGTCAGGATGGACGGCATTTGCAGTTTATCAGTAACAAACAACAAATTGGTGACAGTGACATGAATGTTTCTTCTTCTGCTTTGTCCCTTTTGTCCTAGGGGCTGCCACATCGGATCATTTGAAGCATCAGATGCCCTTCCTGTAACAAATCTCCTATTTCCTAAACAGGCTTGAGACCAGTGTCTGGGTTGTATCGGGCAAAAGGTAAAGGGTCTTGCTCAAGGACTCAACAGTGAAGATGTGGCTACCCTCCGATCAGCAACACAGATCCTCAACCACCTCAGCCACTAGGCACAGTGACATGACAGTATGTGAGTTTAGATTTTTTTAAAGAACATGAAACATAAAAGAAGTGTCTGTTTATTCTTGTCATAATGCAACTAGCAAACAGGAGCTTACTTCTCTCATGGATTTTTCATAACATTAAATACAGTATAACTATATTGTATTCAAATGATAGTTCAATGGTAGGTGTCTCATCTGCGCATGCGTAAAGCCAAGGTTGATTCCCACCCAATGCCAAAACCCCCGCCACTGGCTGCAGTGCCAATCCCAAAACTGGATAAAATGGGAAGGTAGCATCAGGAATGGACTTTAATCAAAGTATGGCTGCATCATACCACTCCGTTCTTTATTTATCTTTAACAGGATGCAATATTATGTTTTATTAGTAAGTTAAAAAAAAAAAAAAACAATGCCTTTGGACCAAGCATCATCTGGAAAACCTATTTTTTTCCTCTTACTGTACTGGAAAGCCAGTACTAATCTGACAAAGCCTTGGCGTTCACTTACTCCTGCCGGAGACGCTGGCTGAAAGTCTCTGTGAACATCAGAAGTCTAAGACAATCATCTGTACTGACTTGAAAACAGAGACAGAGAGAGCAGAATCAATTCAAGGCTGGAAATATAACACTTGTGTAAAATGATAGTCTTTATAAGGTCCAAGAGCAGCCAAGAACACACTCTCCTGAACTTGCACTCCACACAGTGTGACTAATGTATGCTGGAAATTCTTTCTGTTTGTACCTCATAATCATGATTCAGAACGGAAATGAATTTATTACAGCATGAGCACTGGCATTAAAATTTTAGCTTCAGGGACAAACCCATTTACGCAGCTGGAGCAAAACAGAACCTGCTGCAGCGTACTGTGGTTTCTGTCTAAGAGGAAATAAAGTGTAGAAGTCCATTGTCCATAAAGATGTACAGATTTGAGTTATGAATACTGAGTCTACTCGGACTCTACAGATATTTAACCCTGGGGTAGGGAGGAAGGGAGGCAACTATGAGGATTTGATGGACAGAGCATTTGTGGCTTTGTTATTGCCTAAAATCCTCACCGTTCAAGTTTCACATGCCTAAGACAGAAAGCTTTTATGCTCATGAGAAGGGCATGACATGACAATATGAAGTTACAGTCGCCCATTAATTTTCACTATATGTATTTTTTTTTTAAGGTTGATTGAAACTTTCACCTCATTTTTTAATAAGATGATTAAAAAAGCCTGAAACATTGTCGACCTTGAATTTGTACAATGCTGTATTGAATTATGCAGTGATCAGTCAATTATTCATCTGCTTTACAACCGTACTTTAAAAAGTATGCAAATGGGGGAAAAGGTACTGCAGTGTCAACACATTTCCATCAGAACTGCTTACAAGAGAAGTTTGTTCACACAATGTCGGCGTCTTATTCTCTATTTGTAAAATTTATAAAGAAGAAAAAATAAAAATGCTTCATGTCATCAACTTGTGATGACTGGGATTTTAATGAGCTTCAAGTATCAGCATTGATATAAATCAAAAGCCAGCAATTAGAAATGGATGAAAAAGATACAAAATTCAAGCCAGAAAATATATTTTAAGAAAAAAAAGAAGAAAAAAATTTAAGCTACACAGATGCTGGTATAACAATGCTGTCTTTCAGAGGAAATAATTTCTTTGGAATATTGTGCCTACTGAGGCAGAGAGAATGAAAGGTATCATTTCTCACTACTGTCTAGTGTATTACTGCATGCACACAATGCCAAGCTTGAATGGTTTTATTCTACTAGATATTGTCATTGTTCAATAACATGTGTTTTACAACTCAACCATGAACAATTTTGATTGCCCTTCAGATTAAAATATGCACAGGCTGCTTATGTAATATCATACACAACTTCTTTTTTTCATTGCATGGTAAAATTTACACCATTCTATTAGCATACACAAATAATTATTCATTCACAATGGATTACAATAAACTTAAGGCTTTAACTCCTGCTGTTAAACTTGAAGCACACATTCACAAAATGATTATGAACTTCATGTAGCTTTTACATATTAATATAATGTCTAGGTTACTAAAATAAATAACGTTTGCAAATGTACGTGATTATATTTATTGAGTTCAACAAGAATCTACCCTTATTTCCTGATTTTATTTTGTTCAACTTACATATTTTCCGGCCTTAATTTCAATATGTTGATCCAAGCATTAGTGGATTTTATTTTGTCAGTGCAGAGAGATCTATTTAAAAGGCAACATATACTGTACATACCCATCATCCATAACATTACAAGCAAAACATCATGCCCAGTATTGTGATGGACTGTGTACTGTGCAGCTCTCGGGGCAGCTCTTTTGGGTCATGACTCCACAAAACCTCTAGGTTTGAGCAGTGGTGTTTGGCACCTGGATATTGCACGTGGATAGTTTACTGTAGGTGCTTTGTGGTGAGGCCTCCATGGATTGGCCTTTGTTTGTCTGAGCCATTCCATGGATGCTTGAGTGGGTTGAGATTTTGGGAATTCGGAGGCCGGCTCAACAACTTTGAACTCTTTGCCTGCTAAGCCCCATATGCAGCAGACTGCCATGCACTGGGTGTTCTAATACTTTTGTTTTTGTCCAGTTCATCAAATGGGTGCTTGGTGATAGCTGATTGGTGTACTCTACAGCAACAACATTTTACTTTACAGTCAGTATATTCTCACAATCTCAATATTTGCAATGATGACCAATTATTATGGTGTATTTTGGAGGTAGTGGTAAAATTCCTGGATCACAGCATCTCAATTATTGGTTACTGTTATATAAACCCAAGGGAAACTTTTTTTTTTTTTATCTGGTGAACTGTACAGTAGATATTAAAATACAAATCCTCCTTTAATTAAATGGTCGCATGTTATTAAACAAGGAATGTATCGTTACTGAAAATATTATGTTAAAAAAATAGATTTAGACATCTGCACTGATTTAGACATCAGATTAAAGCTAAACATCTAGATCTGTATCTGGATTTAGATACTGCAGTTAAGGCATCTGTCCCACAATACTGGATTTGATCCTAAATTTATACAGTATGGTCTCAAGATTGTAGGAAATACAGTACCAGAGAAATTGCCAGGATTGGCTGGTGATGGTTTGAGAGAATTTGCAACATTCAAAAAATTGATTGGTAATTCGAAATGGAGTCACCAGCAAAAAAAAAAAAAAAAAAAAAACTGTAGCAGTTTTTAAGTTATTTGAAAGTGGATTGTAATGGTTTGTTGGTGGATCTTAGGCTTTGTGTAAGTGGTTTGTGAGTCCTTGTAATGGATTATAGAGCACAAAGATATGCTGATTATCTTCTTTAGTGTCGACGTAGACCGGTTTCAGCTGTCACTATTGGAGCACTAATAAAAACCCCTCATGCATAGGATAGAGCGAAAACTATGCACTCAACTAGTAAATAGTATACTGTAATAGATAATACACTGGATGGTATAGTGTTGGGATGCTTACAGTGGTATGGAAGTGTGCAGCAGGTACATGTTTTTAAAAAATGGCCATGATATTAAAAAATGGTGAAATCCAGGTCATTGTTAACAAGTGAAAAAATTTAGGGGTTTTTTTTTTGGCTGATTTCATAGTTACTTTATAAGTAAATCTTGACTTGTCTTTTTGGTGTTTACCGGCAGATGGCATCCACTATGTTGCATTACTGCCATCTCCTGGTATTGATTTCCATCATCTTCCTTTAAGTTTAAGTCCGTTTTTTCATTACGTTTAAGAAACTCTGGGCACTATGCATGATAGCAACATGAACCCCTTTTTCTGAAGTCTCACTAACATGTGGTCAGTGGTCACTATCCATGATCGCTTCATGTCACTTTATGCGCTTCCTGTCTTACCCTGATCTCTGGAATCGGGTCAATCTGAACTAATCAGACCACATGACTTTTTCTATTGCTCTAAAAGTTCACTCTATATGCTTTTCTTATGGCCACACAGCTGTTTAGTCCCAATCCTGTGAGTTCTCATCACACTGCGTGCGTGTGTGAAAATTCAATTACTTTCAATTTTAAACAGAGTTATGGTATTTTTTACTGTAGATGTTTTACCATGCAGATGTTTTACCATGCAGCTTCAGCAGGTGTTTAAGTGATCTCCATCCATGATTCTTTGATGTCCATATGTTGACATCCACATGTTTTGTGTTCAAGGGTTCTTAACCCAGTTCCACTAATTTCAAATCTCCGTAGGTGTTTTCTTCAATTTACAAATAAAGTAAATAAAAATAGTATAAAATGCAAACAAGCAAACAGTGTACCTGCCGTATCTATTTAGAACATCTTATCTGTTCTAAATATGAATAACATGACTCTTCTGACATTACAGTACATTGAGTTGTCAAATGGTTTGGACCACATTTTAGTTTCTGCATGTGGCACTGACCTCAATAGTTTCTGCTTTACAACCAGAAATAAAAGAAAGTGCAAAAGAAAGTTCTGTTACTTCATATGAGGTGAACTTCCACCCATCTCCACTTTTCTATGATACGTGTCTACCTAAAGAAGGAGAATGATTTATATTTCACTTGTTAATTAAATCAATTAAGCACATCAACCAAACACTTTTTTTCTTCTGCATGTCTCTTATGTCTTGAAGTCCCTTGCTGATTATAATTGGCAGCTGACTTTAAAATACATTTATTATCGACTTCAGCATCATATAAACTTGAAAAACAAGCAAGAAAGATGACGGAACCTAGTCATGAGGATACATGGTTTCACCAACAGAATGCAGGAGCTGCTCAGGCAGTCTCCGAGGAATAAAGGACAGATGCGGTATAGAGAAACATCTTTTGTTTTGAGGTAAAAATGAAGTAAAACTATCTCACTGTGAGACCTACAAAACTTTGTGCAATGCAGGTTATTACAACTTACACTAGAACTTCAAAAACTTACAAGTATGAGGGGCGTTCAAGTCAAACCGGGACTTTTGATGAAATTTCTCGTGAATGAAGGTATGAAACTGATTGACATTTCAACAATACTTAGCATGGTATGAGACTCTTCAATTACAGTATGAGACTCTTAGCTGCAGTGAAACATTTGAATGGTGCAAACGTTTTAAAGAAGATAATCTGTGAATGGTGATCTCGGCTGAGGTGGCTCAGAACTCAATATACAAATAACAATTAACAAATAAGCCAAAATGCAGATGAGATGCATCTATCCGTGGGGGCTATACACACAAACATTCACAAACACCACTTTACTCATTACAGGAAGTCAGCTGGGAGTTATTGCCAAATCCCCTGTACAGTCCTGACATTGGTTCAAGCCATTTCCGCATATTTGGGCCATTAAAGGAGTTCCTGGGAGGCCAGTGTTTTAGCTGTAAATCAGGCAGTTTGATTATGGCTACAACATGCTGAGAGAACTTTCTACCTTGACTGTGTCCAAGCACTAGTGAAGCTCTGGAATAAGTGCGTTAATGTATCAGTTGTGTATATAGAGAAATAAAGGTCGTGCTTACTCTTATTACTGTGTTCTGTTATTCTTCACAATCAAAAGAAATTAAGCATTTCACTGCATTTCGTACTGTGTATGACTGTGTATGTGACAAATAAAATTTGAATGTGAAAAGTCCTTGTTTGACTTGAACTCCACTGGTTAAAAAAAAAAGGAAGAGTCTGACACAGATTATTATTTAAATTGCTTAAACAATAGTCATACATGAAGTAACACAGAATGAAAATTGCACTAAATATAAGACGATTTTGAGGAAATGTTTAGATTAAATGTATAATGTGTCGTCTCCTGAATGACTTCATCATTCATTAAAAGGAACATCAGTCGTACAGTAGATTTTGCCTCTGGTGGTCAATTTAAAATCTCAGGACTGCAAAGGAGCCAATTCTGCATTCTCGTGAAAGATTAGCTTTAAACTAATCAGCTGTATGTTTGGATTGTTCGCTGCCCATATTATGGTGTTGCTCAGTTTTAATGCTTCTAATGTATACTGAAGCATTAGGTTTGCCTCAAGTATGTTTGTTTGATAAAGAATTCTTCTAATCATATTTTAAATAAGAACGTGGCTCGCTAATGTATTTATTAAATAGAAGAACGATATATAATGTATGATTTTTTAAGAACAGCAGAGTTGAATTATTTATGAATACCATCTAAATATGGACCATAATACTGTATGTGTAAATCTCACTGCATACTTTGACCTGCAAAACACTACAATGTACTCTAGTTATGTGTTCATGGTTGTGACTTTGACAGCATTGCTATACAGCATTTATAGTATGTTTAATGTAAAAAGGTATTTTATTTGTTCCAAAACACATTTTCAAAAGAAGATATAAATCTTCTCACAAGTGTCACCTTAGCGTTGGATTTTGGTTGTTGTCCTGCACTAAAGCCTGAGCATTTGGATAACATTAGTGCTTGGGAGTCTAATAAGGAGAAATATAAGACATCAACCAGGAGATACACATCTGTAGTTGTTGTCGTCTCATTTTGTAAAAGTACCAGCCATTTACATGTAGTTGTTCAGCACAGTTAAGTATTTATTGAATAACAGGAATTCAGGACAAACATTTACATGCCTGCATGCTTCCTCAGCGTAATGGCAGCTATCAGAAAGAACAATGGCTCAGAAACAAATCTATAAATTCAATATAAATGTTGGTATTGGTTTTCCTAATAGATCTACTGCATACACAATACCTTCTTTTTTTTTCGTTTTACTTTATATACACATAACAAAGTGAGCAGGTTAACCTAGTACTTGTTCTTGTATGTACAACAATGATAAAAATGAAACTTGATTGTATTTTTTTTTTCTAATTTAGAAAACATTTAACGCAAAGATTAGTCGTTACTACTGATCAACATATATTCAAATTCACATTTTCAGAGGCTTTTTTTCTCTCTCGAAGCTA